>JANHFO010031758.1:0-11427 GCA_032468095.1 Pareas carinatus | reverse complement strand
TATAAAAGACTGTGTGAATAACCAGCCTGTTGCTGGCTACATTCCTTGTTACTCTGTTAATAAACACTGTTGGATTCGCTGAGGTTCTCCAGCCTGTTCCTTTGAGCGATCGGACCCAAGCACCTTCAGATCTAACAGTCACAATGTAAAAAAGATGTTGAGACTCTAGAAGGAGTGCAGAGAAGAACAACCAAGGTGATGAGGGGACTGGAGGATAAAACATACTGGGCATGTCTAGTCTAATAAAAAGGACTAAGGCTGACGTGATGGCAGGGTTCCACTATCTAAGGGGCTGAAGGCAGGGCGAGAAGCCACGGAGGGAAACTCATCAAGGAGAGAAGCAACCTAGAACTAAGGAGGAATCTCCTGACAGTGAGAACAATGGATCAGTCGAACGACTTGCCTCCAGACGTTGTGGGTGCTCCATTATTGGAGGCTGTTAAGAAGAGATTAGACAGCCATTTGTATGGAATGGCATAGGGTTTCCTGCCTGAGCAGGAGATTGGACTAGAAGACCTCCAAGGTCCCTTCCCAGCTCTGTGATTCTGTTATTCTGAATTACCTTCTATGTAAACCCATACAGGGTTGCATCGGATGTCTCATCTTGACAGGTACTATATAGCTGTTTGCAAATCAACTTGTACAGCAGTGTTCTCCGAAGTGATTTTCCTTCAGACCTTCGACTTCCAGAAGTTCTAGTCAACATTAGAAGTTTAGTGCTGGCTCAGCTATTCAATCAGACTAGAGTTGGAAGGGACCTTGAACGTCTTTGAGTCCAACCTGCTCCTCAGGCAGGAAACCTTATACCATTTCAAACAGATGGCTGTGCAGTCTCTTCATAAAAACCTCCAGCGATGGAGCACCCACGACTTCTAGAAGCAAGCTGTTCCACTGGATTATGGACCTCACTGTCAGAAAAATTCTCCTTATTTCTAGGTTGCTTCTCTCCTTGATTAGTTTCCATCCATTATTTCTTGCCTAGCTAAAAGAAACTAGGCTGATGTTCCTATCAGGCTTCTTTTATGAGACACCAGGGTTTCTTCTGAGTACAGAAGGGAGGAAACTGCTCCACTTTGACTTTCGAACCCAGACCAGGAGCTTTAGCAGGCCTGTCACTAGGTGACACACTTTTTTATAGACACAAGACATTTTACAAGGTAACAAAGAAAGGGAGTCCTGGATGGTCATTTCTAGCTTATTAGCTTTCATCGGCAAGGCACACCCTTGATGGGGCCTGCCTCGCTGATGAAAGCTAATAAGCTAGAAATGGCCATCTGAGACTCCATTTCTTTCTTTGCCGGCTTGTAAAACGTCCTGATATTCCTGTCTCTATCTGGTGATGGTCAAGAGAGCCTTGATTTCTGATCCAATTCATATAAAACATTAAACATAGATTGGCCCAGCCGGAACACACCTCTAGGGAAACAGTATGCTAATCCTAGCGATCTCCTTTCCAGTTAGAGATATCTAGCTGACAGAAAGGGTGAACATGAGCGTAACATAGAAGAAGGAGAGATACGTGAAACTGATGTTAAGAGGGATTGAAGCTATTCGGGGAATTCGGGGAGTTGAAGTCCACACATCTTCAAGGTGTCAAGGTTGGGAAACACTGATCTAAATAGTGACTCCTATTATAGCAAGTTTGCTTTTCCCTCCAGGTTTTTATTCATTGTCAGTCCGGCATATGAATGTGAAACATTACAGAATCTTCCGCTTACCAAACAATTGGTATTACATTTCGCCGCGGCAAACGTTTCAGTGTCTTGAGGACCTCGTAAACCACTATTCTGGTAAGAGAAAGCTCTAATCACCTTCCCTTCTAAGATCAGAAATACAGCTTGTCAAGTGATATCCTGGCTAGGATTTATACTTTCTGTCCATGCAATGTTTGGTCATGCCTAGAGTGTAGAAATGATTCATCTGTCCGCCTTAGAGTCAGTCGAATGTACTTGTAGCAAACAAACAAAGAAATGGAATAATGTTGCAGATCATATGAGGATGTGAGGTCCTTGGTGGTTTCTGAGTTTGATTTTTTTTTTCATTATCCAACTAGGTAATATTATCAGTGCTAGAAGGAGTCTTGCTCTCTGTTTATATACAAGTGGACTGCAGACAGCAAACTCCATTTGCTGATTGAGCTTACAAAACACACTATGCCCTACAGCAGTGGTTTTACAAACTGTGGTCCGGGGATCCCGTGGGATCCGTGGCAAGTTGACAGGGGGCCCGCAGACAGGTCAAGAAAAATTTGGAAAAAGTGATATATATGAATTAGCAATTAGCAATTAGTTGAATTGGTGGGACTGGGGTCCGCCATGTAGCAGCGACATGTTTTGGGGCTTGCACTTTGAAAAAGGTTAAAAACCTCTGCCCTAAATCATAGCTTAACGTGTTCCTGATTCCGAGAACATCCTAAGGCAATAACATGGTTTCCGCCTTATGTTCACCCCCAAAGTACCCATCATCAGGTTAGCCAATCTAGTGCGCTGTGTGAAGTCAACCACTGTGTCAAAATAGATTGCAGTTTAAGGCAGTCCATGCATCCCATTGATGCACGGCTACCAGTGGCAACGTTCCCATGGCTGCATTTCAGCTTAATGTAGGTTGCCCCCGACTTAACCACCATACACAGTTCAAGGTTACAGTGATCTCGGAAAGGAATTATTTTACAATCTGCAAAGTGGGAAAGCATTTCCATTGGCATATTCCCTGAACACATACCCTGTTTTCCTGAAAATAAGCCCTAGTCTGGATGCTCGTAATTAGAAGCCTTACCCCAAAACTAAGCCCCAGTTAAGATCGTCAGACAGACGGATGCATTTAGTACCGTATTTCTCCCAAAATAAGCCCTTAATGCATCTTTTGGTGCGAAAATTAATATAAGACCTGGTCTTGTTTTCAGGGAAACACGGTATTAAGGCTGTGTTGTTGCAACAATATATTGGTAATGAATCAAGTTTATATTACCATCTACCTCTCCAAAGGCTACTCTGGATGTTGCACAGCAGTAGGCAAAACAGTTGATATAAAAACTGATAAAAATCTAAAAAGGCACAGTAAGAAATACCATGAAAAGAACAAACAGGCCATCATTTCGCCTGCATTGTCCTTCTCGTCTGAGGTGATTTATGACGCAGGTAGTCCTCGACTTAAAAACGGTTCAAAGCTACGACGGCAGTGGAAAAGAGAGACTTGTGACTTTTTTTCACATTTACGACCGTTGCGGCATCCCCCGTGGCCATGTGATCAAAATTCAGATGCTAGGCAACTGACTCCTATTGATGACGGTTTCAATGTCCCTGGGGTCACGTGATTTCCCTCTTGTGACCTCCTGACAAGCAAAGCCAATTAGGGAGCCAGATTCGACTTAACAGTCATGTGACTTCACTTAACACCTGCAGTGATTTGCTTAACAACCGTGGCAAGAGAGGTCGTAAAATGAGGCAAAGCTCACTTAACGACTGTCTCTCACTTAGTAACAGAAATTTTAGGTTAAATCGAGGACTGCCTGTAGTTTTAGCATTTCTCACACGCCATCAGAAAACCCAACCAGTCCTGTGCAGGAAACGTTCAGCAACTCAAAACAAAACAAAGAGCAAATGAAAACTTCCACAGAGCATCCAAAGAGGAAAGGCTGTGTGAACGTTTGCTAATTTATATGAACATCTCATGCATTTTCGACGGTGCAAAGCCACAACATTTCCCTAACAACAGCGGAGCCATTTCTCACAAACGGCGCCTGCCAAAGATTCACATCAAGCAAAAGGAAGTGTAAGGAACTAACGTATAAGCAAAAACTTACAGACCCAGCGCTTTAAAGTTAAGTGTGTAATAGACTAGCAAACACCTAAAAGAGACCAGCAACTTTGCATATGCTTTAGGAGAAAATAGTTTTATTTTGAGCAATTAATACTTTGAACTCTGTATATGCTCTGAAGGCAGGTAGTTTGAAGTAATGGTTTAAAGAAAGTTCGTGTGGAAGAGACGGTTGATGTGAATGGAAGGTCATGCTAATGAATTGGTTGGAAAAAATACCTATTTGCACAGCTAGCTTACCTCAGCACACACTTATCTATTCATCTCTTTGGTGTTAACAAGCTTCTTAACAAGCAAGAGGAAGACAGGAACCAAGAAAAGGGCAGTGAAAGGAATGTGGGGGAAGATGAGAGCCGCGTAAGAAATAAATGAGATAATTGTCTAACGTTCTCGTGGCAGAAATGCATAAGAGCTGAAAGAAAAGCTGATGGTGTGGACCATTTCCCTCTGGAAGCTGCCAATGGAGGAACTTGGATACTCGCTTCTTGTAGATGGCGATCGCCAAAAAGCGTTAATTTTTTATACCTACAAACCTCGTCTTAAGCATCAATTGGGATTATGAATACTTAAGTGACTGGAATGACCAAGGAAAGGTCACCAAAGACTCCAGAGATCAAAATGAACCTTACAGAAGCATAGTTTCACACCGAGGGGGAGATAAATATGAGTACTCCGTGTTTATATTTTAGGCGGCTTCGCTGGATTAGAAATGCCAGCTATCCAGCGATGTCATCGCAATCTCTTCCTCCATCGCTCGTCTCAAAACATTCTGGTTTTTTTTTTTAAAAAAGAAAATAATTTCAAATAGAGGATCTGAAAGTGGAAGTCAGATGATAACCAACAGCTAATTTTAGCCTCGGCCTGTTTTTGCACAGCTAGCTTTTTCCATCCTAACAAACTCATTTACCTAAACACTGATTCAATTCAAATGTTGCACATGACCCCGTCCTGTGGAAATTATCTGAGGCTTTGGGTTTTTTTGTTTTTGAAACCCAACGGAAACAATATTCTCCTGTTTGCAGGTGTGCTTAAAATAAAAGGACATTGTGGGAAAGGAACAAAAACATTTATCCTTCCTTGCAGCATTTGGAGATGCTGCTAACACTAAAGCGGTTAACCTTCAGGCTGGCAGGAAATCTCATCTCTGCTCTTTAAATAGTCTGGAGGTTTTCCCCAAACGTATTAGAGATGAATGGCCAGTTCCAAAGCACATTGCGAAGTCTGGAATTATTGTTTCTTTTCCGTGTCTGCCTATCGCCTGTTTTATTTCCTACATCTGCTTTTATTTTAAATGTGCATTCTGTAATTTCAATGATGGAGTTGACTTTAAATATAAAGAGTTTAATACGTACTCCTTCTCTGAAATAAATATATTTTGAAATACAGTGAGTCTTCAACGTACCACAGTTCGCTGAGTGACTGTTTGAAGTTACAATGCTACAAAAAGTGACATGAATGTTTTCCCACACTTCTGAGCATTACAGCATCTTCGTGGTCATGTGATCAAAATTGGCCACGGACTCATAGTGACCCCCTTTTACAACTTTCTGACAAGCAAAGTGGATGGGGAGGCCAAATTCGCTTAAGTACCACATTACTAACTGAACAACTGCAGTGATCCGCTTAACAAAACTGACAAGAAAGGCCGCAAAATGGAACAAAACTCACTTAACAAATGTCTCGCTTAACAGTAAAAGTTTTCATCACAAGTAGAGGACTACCTGGACAGTGCATTTTTTCCCTCGGAATAGCTTTTAAAAAAATTATTTCTCACCGGAGAACTATGTACATAGAAACGGAGATAAATAAATCTCTTTTATTTGCTAAGTTTATAACTTCTTTACCTTTGCTCATTTCTAGGTTAATTTAAGAATTTAATGTCAAATGTTAAGCTCAAGAATGGGCATCTGTTTAAAGTATAAATGCCGTATATTAGCAGCTTCTTTGATATAAACAGATTTTGAGGTAACTTTCCCTGAGGTGGCATTTTTTGGTACGGTACCAAACCAGTACTAAATAGTCAATAATATGCATTTTTGATAAATTTATAGGGCTGTCCATGTTGCTGAGTGAAATGGGGTTGTTAACACATTCACAACAAATACATCAATATAATAATAAACGCTAACTCACACACATCCCCCTCCCAAATGCCCTTTGAAGGTGAAGCAATGAATATTCAAATTCACATAGGTCAAAAGCTCAACCACTTCTTCACTCCCAATGCCTCATCTCAGATACAATGATGTTCTAAGGACAGGCGCTTCCGGATTATATACCTTTCTGTACGTATTTTTATTGGAGAATTGTGCCAATCTATCTTGCAAAAAACGTAAATTCTGAAATGTGTTTCCTGTTCACGTATTTACTTTGGAAGTGCAAGTATGAAGACTTTTCTTTAAATATTCAAATATGTATAGCCCTGCTCCATTTACCCGTTAAATAAGAGACATGGCACAGATCGTTTCGCTTCCAAATTCAAACTATAAAAGCCCCCAAGCATAAGAGACAAAGAGTGTTTCTGCTGTAATTCACTTCTCTTTCAAAGGACTGGTGCTTCTTGTTACTCCTAGTTTTAACTAGGTCTACTGCCCTGGTCCCAGGAGGTTAGCAACACCTAGTTGGCCTTGGTTAATCCAAAAATAAAAGGAAACTAGGCAGGACCAAACCTAGATAACACTTGGTGGAGAGATATTCAGGAAATGCCAAGGCTGCAGACTAGATTGGGAAGTTAAAAGAAAAAGAAAAAACCACTGGGGAGGAAGGAAGGATATCATTTCCATAATGCTGTCAAGATAACTGCATAGATGCCTTGATGCAATTCCAGGAATTGACTTTACTTTGCCCCGTATCCTGCAAATGCAAGCGTGGCCAGCTTGCTGGAAGCTCTTGAAGTATTTTTAAAAGGCAGTTATATAGTCTGGGGATGAAGGGCAAAACGAAGCAGTTTGCTCCCTTCTGTACTCTGAAAAAAACCAGGTACCTCATTAAAAAAAAAAGGCTGACAGATCCCCTGGTACAAGCCAACAAAGAGAGGAAGAACCTGTGACTCAGTGGCTCAGACATTCGCTTAACATGTCACCCGGCCCAGGTTCAGGTTCAAATCAAGGGTCTGCTTCACTGATGAAAGCTAATAAGCTAGAAATGGCCATCTGAGACTCCATTTCTTTCTTTGTCGACTTGTAAAACTTCCTGATATTCCTGTCTCTATCTGGTGATGGTCAAGAGAGCCTTGATTTCTGATCCAATTCATATAAAACATTAAACACCGATTGGCCGAGCCGGAACATACATCTAGGGAAACAGTATGCTAATCCTAGCGATCTCCTTTCCAGTTAGAGATATCTAGCTGACAGAAAGGGTGAGCATGAGCATAACATAGAAGAAGGAGAGATGTGTGAAACTGATGTTAAGAGGGATTGAAGCTATTCGGGGAATTCGGGGAGCTGAAGTCCACACATCTCCAAGGTGTCAAGGTTGGGAAATGATTATCTAAATAGCGACTCCTATTATAGCAAGTTTGCTTTCCCTCCAGCCGAGACTCCCTTTCTTTCTTTGCCAGCTTGTAAAAACTTCTTGTCGCTGACATATATGTTGGGGGTGTATTTGCGAGGGCACAGTGGTTAAAGACGCTGAGTTGGCCAGAAGGAAAGCTGACAGCCCGGGTTCAAAACCTGAGCACAGCACAATGGGGTGATCTCCCATTACTTGCCCCAGCTCCTGCCCACCTAGCAGTTCGAAAGCACGGTGACTTTTGAGTAGATAAATAGGTACCGCTTTGGTGGGAAGGTCACCTCGGCACCTAGTCATGCTGCCACGTTACCATGGAAGTATTATTGTCATTCATTGCTGGCTCCCTTGGCTAAGAAGCAGATGAGCACCATCCTTTAAGTCAGACACAACTGGATTGGGGAAACGTTTACTTTTATATATATCTTGACTATCAATGCTTTTGGAGTTTATAGTATTGCAGTCACTTGGAACAGCAATGGGTCAACGAATAGCCTAAACAAGTGGTTGACTTGCATGCATTTTCCTTTTCTTTCACTCTGCAGAAGTGGCTGACGGTCTGTGTTGTATCCTCACAACCCCTTGCCTCACCCAACACACCAGCATCCCTGAAGTAAGGAATCAAGAGCCTCCGGTGGTGATGCGCAACAAAACCTTCAGGTGGAATCGCATGCAAAGGTACTCCTCGGTTGAGATAAGACATTTGAGACATCCTCTATTTCAAACTGACAGTTAGGCCAAAATCTCAAGTGGGACAGTGCTAAGTTCTCAATTTTGCAATGAAAGCAAATTATTCCATATTTTGGGCAACCCCACCTGAGCCCCAAAATTTTTGTGGCTAAACCAGACAGTTGTTAAGAGACTTTTGTCCCATTTTACGACCTTTCTCGTCACAGTTGCTAAGCAAATGCCTGAGTTGCTAAGGTAGAAATATGGTTGTGAAGTGGACTTTGCTTGTCACAAGGTCACAAAAAGGGATCGCGCGGCTGTGGGACGCGGTGACCGTCCTAACCGTGAACCCGTGGCCAAGCATCTGAACTTTGACCCCGTGATCACGGGGATGCTGTAACTATTGTGAGTCTGAAAAATGCTCGCAAGTCATTTTCCTCTGTAACATGACTTCAAACAGTCACTAAATTAATGGTTGCAAGTCGAGGATTGCCTGTATAACAAACACAAGCTTGCTTACTACATGGTCTTCTCCAATGCTTTGGAGCTAGCCAGAACTTACGTTAGGTGAGACAAAGTGTAATAGCTACCCTGTTTTCCTGAAACTGGTAAAATAAGCCCTAGCCTGATTTTTCAGGATGCTCATAATATAAGCCCTACCCCCAAAAATAAGCCCCAGGTAAAATCGTCAGACACCCGGAGGTATTGAGTACCGTATTCCAACCATCAACACCAAAAAAATAAGACCTAACTGGAAAATAAGCACTAATGCCTCTTTAGGAGCAAAAAATAATATAAGACTCGGTCTTATTTTGTGGAAAACATGGTAGTTTGGTGTGGTGGTGAAGGCCTCAGATCAGAAGCTGGGAGACCGTGAGTTCTAGTCCTGCTTTAGGCATAAAGCCAGGTGCATCCCCTTGGGCCAGTCATTCTCCTTCTGAAGAGACTTGCCAAGAAAACTGCAGAGAACATATCCAGACAGTCTCCGAGAATCAGATGAGACTGAATGGAAGAAAAAAAACAATCTCAAATTGCACTGCCATTTATTAACCAGACATTAACCAGAATACGTCCGAATCACACCTGCGTGTCCTTATCTACAGGCATAGGAAAACTTCCCATTCAAAGGATCCTTACGCAGTGAATATTACTCATGAGCCATGCTGTATAAAATACAACTATATTTCCTCCTGTTATTGTTTTCCATCAATCTAGAGGGCAGGGTGACTCAGCGGGTAAAGACGCTGAGCTTGTCGATCAGCAGGTCGGCAGTTCGAATCCCTAGCGCCGCACAATGGAGTGAGCTCCCGTGACTCGCCCTAGCTTCTGCCAACCTAGCGGTTTGAATGCACGTAAAAATGCAAGTGGAAAAATAGGGACCACTTCGGCGGGAAGGGGACAGCGCTTCGTGCGCTGTTGCCGTCTAATCATGCCGGCCACATGACCGCAGGGACGTCTCCGGACAGTGCTGGCTCTTTGGCTTAGAAACGGAATTGAGCACCATCCCTAGTGTCGGCTATGACAAGCACCCATGTGCGGGGGGAACCTTTACCTTTTAATGCCGCATTATCCAAAACAGCAAAACTGCTGGTGAAATACTCTATTCTGCACCCAGCATGAGAGCATGGGGTCCTTGGTACTCCCTGGGCTTGGATGTTTCCTTGCAGATGTTTCATTACCCAACTAGGTAACGACATCAGTGCTAGAAGGGAATGGAGTCTTCTCTCTGTTTATATACGAGTGGTTTGTCCTGCATTGGGAAGGAGTGTGTTCTAGTTCATTCCTTGAGTAGGCTGCTGTTTACTGAGATGGCACTTCCTTGATTCAGTTGTTGCTTCCTCTTTATATACAAAGGTAAATCACTTGTATATAAAGAGGGAGCAAATCACTTCCTTCTAACTCTGGTGAAGTTACCTAAGGTAAAGGTCCCTCCCACACTCACACACACACACACACACACACATGCATGCTAGTTGCAATCGACTCGAGGGGTGGCGCTCATCTCCATTTCAAAGCGGAAGAGCCAGCGCTGCCTGAAGACGTCCCCATGGTCATGTGGCCGGCACCTAGCCGGCCAATAAAATGTCTGCAATATAACAGTCGAGCTTAGAGAGCGAAAAGGACCTTGCCGTTCAACTCTGAACTACAAATATTTTCTGTTATAAGCATGGAAGTTTCAATCCGCTTTCTTTTTTCCCGTCCCCAAGGTCCAGGGAATGTGATGGTGACATTGCAGACCTGCTCAGATTGGAAGACTCGGGCCTTAGCTACGGTCTCCGAAACAGCATCGCCTCTTACCTTGCCCTTACTGTGGAAAACGATTCTTCTTTAATGAGAAAGAAAGCAAAGAAAACCCAGTCTGTCATCTATCGGAGCAACTGTCAATCCCAACCCAATTTCCTGTATCATGAGGACTGAATCTGAGGGGGGCGGGAAACCCATCCTGGGGGTTTTACCGAGATGGATGCCAACTAGCACTTTGATCTTACTAAACTCCTGGACACCTCGTCAACGTTATTTCTAGATAACGAAGATCTCATCTCCAATCTCACGGATGCCCTAAACATACCCATATTTATATTTATTTATACGGAAGGGGGGGTCCCTTGTAAAATACGGACTTTATTCATGTCTGATCCTTGGACAGAGCTGAAAACTGAGCACAGGTGTGTGTATGTGTGTGTGTGTGTGTGTTTGTGTCCTTATGTATATGCAACTCTCGTGATATTAAAATATTTTTAAATAATTGAACACCTGTTTTCCACTTACCTGGAGTCTTGTTTTTCATCCATATCTCAGTTGTGGCTCAGTTGCTAAGTCATTTCTGCAACCTGATGGACCATACCATGCCGGGTCCCCCTCTCCCCCACTGTCTCCCAGAGTTTGTCCAAATACATGTTCATTGTATCTATGACACTGCCTAACCACTATCTAATCCTAAAAGTTGTGATGGCACAGTGGTGAGAATGTGGTACTACAGGCTGACTCTGCCCACTGCCAGCAATTTGATCCTGGCTTTTTTTTTATGAGGCACCTGGTACAGAAGAGAGTAAAGTACTACTCCCTTTGCCTTTTGATCCCAGACTACGAGATTTAGCAGGCCTGTTGCTAAGTGAAACCCTTTTTTTTAATTACAACAGGAAGTTTTACAAGTTGGCAAAGAAAGAAAGGGAGTCTTGGATGGTCATTTCCAGCTCATTAGCTTTCATCAGTGAGACATACCTTTTGATAGAATATGAACCTGGGATGGGTGACATGTTAGGCTAATGTCTTAGTCACTGAGCTACAGGTTCTTCCTCTCTTTAGTTTACTCCCTTCTGTACTCGGGGGGGGGGGGGGGCTGATAGATCCCCTGGTACAAGCCCACAAAAAGAGAAAGAACCGGTGGCTCAGGTTTTAATCCCATCAAGAGTATGCCTGACTGATGAAAGC
>JANHFO010031742.1:0-11428 GCA_032468095.1 Pareas carinatus | reverse complement strand
CCCTTCGACCCCCCCCCCGAAGGACCCTCCCCGCAGAGCTGCCGAAAGGCGGACCCTTCCCCCAGGAACAGATGTTGATGTTGTAAGCCGCCCAGCCTGCGTTGGGCGAAGACTTGCCGGGGAAGCCTGCAAGGAAGGTTGCAAATGGCGTTCGCTTGATCGTGGGGCATTGCAACCGGTTGTAAGTGTGAACTAGTGAGTTAGCAAGGGCCCGTCGGGGCGATCAGGGACAGCCAGGATAGCTGTTGTAACCATCGTTCCTTCAGGCCCTTTCGCAGCCTTGAATGGTTGCTGGAGGAACGGTTGTAAGACAATTGTGGTCACAACTCGAGGACTACGGCAGGGATTCACTTAACTGCGGAGCAAAACTCGCTTAACCGATGTTTCACTCAGCGACATAGAATTGGGGCTCAGTTTTGGTCATAAGTCAATGGCTTATTCGAATCACTTTTCGGAGACGTGGACCTGGGCTATCGCGCACACACACACACCCCCTCAGCTTTTGAGGCTGTAGCTCTGGACCTCCAACCCAGCCAGGGTCTGGCCTGGGGAGGGGTCGAGCCGCCGAAGGGGGCTTTGGGCCTGCACCGCCAGAGCCACAGGTGCAAAGGGAGAATTCCTGATTTCTGGTTTCCCCTCCCTCTCCCCCCCACCCCTCCAATTCCGCTCCCTTTGCCTCCGATGGGGTGGAGGTCCTGGCCCAGAGCCAGCAATTCAGAGGGAATTCACTGAAACGCACCCTTTGTGCTGGTGCCCGGCTCCTTTTCCTTGGATCATTAACCAAGGCAACTTATTTATTTTCTCCCGGCTTCAGAGTCCAAGAGCGAGAGAGCCGAGAAGGAGCGAAAAGAAAAGAAAAGAAAAAAAGAAGACGGGGAAACATTCCAGCCAGGAAAACTGCACCTTACTCCGCCGTGTTTGCTCGGCGGGTGTGATGATCCCTCCTAGCTCTGCCTTAGAAGCTCCTTACTTCCTTTGCCTACTAGATTCCTTTAAGGAAGGGGGTGACAAAGCACCCAGATCCACCCCCTGCTTAATTTTGAAAATAGACCTAGTCTCCCTCTCTCTTACACACACACACACACAGAGAGAGAGAGAGAGAGAGAAACACACACTCGCAGAAAAACGGAGTTGTTTTTAGAACAGAGTAGAATAGAATAGAAACGGAACTAGAACTAGAATATAAATGGAATAGAATGGAATAGAATAGAACAGAACAGAACCATGATAGAATAGAACAGAATAGAAGTGGAAGCAAAACTAGAATATGAATGGAGTGGAATAGAATAAAACCATGATAGAATAGAATAGAATAGAATAGAATAGAATAGAAACGGAACTAGAACTAGAATAGGAATGGAATGGAATGGAATAGAATAGAATAAATTGAATTGAATTCTTTATTGGCCAAGTGTGATTGGACACACAAGGAATTTGTCTCCGGGGCTTATGCTCTCAATGTACATATAAACTAGAAGTGATAAGTTATGATCATAATCATAAAATACATTCGTCATAAGTCATGAGATGCAACACTCCGTGATAGTTGTTCTTGCCGTGAGTTTTTAGCCTCTTACTCCAAGGGGAGGCTGGGAGGGTGAACTCGGAAGTAATTGTAGTAAAACAATATTTTTAAACATTGGAGTTGGAAGAAGCAGGAGAAGAAGACGATGGATGCTTTAGGGACATTGGTGATGGAAAAGATTCCTGGAAACAGGATGGAGAATCAAGAAATGAACCATCAGATGCACCAACTCAAGAGTTCCTTCAAAGGACAAAGGATCTGACTTTGGACACATGATGGGAAGAGCCATGGAAGGAAGGAGAAGATGACCACCAACCAGGGGGATGGACCCGGCGGTGGTTGTGGTGATAAGTCCACTCTTGGAAGACCTGTAGGACCAGGTTGGAGATAAATCATCCTGGGGTGGGTGGGAAATCTCACCTATCTTCTTGGTAAGAGTCAACCACGACTTGAAGGCATACAGTCAATCAACCAGCAGAAGACCCATCTCTTTAGGGAAGCTAATCGAGGAGAGCGCCAATCTGGAACTCAGGAGAAATTCCCCAAACAACCAGTGGAACGCCTCCAGAACTTGGGGGTGCTCCAACACTGGAAGTTTTTAAGAAGAGATTGGACAACCATTTGAAGTGGCATAGGGTTTCCTGCTTGAGCAGGGGGTTGGACTAGAAGACCTCCAAGGCCCCTTCCAACTCTTGTTATTCCCAGCTCTGATGCTGGGAGAGGCGGACGCAAGGCGGTTGACCAGCAGCCAGAGGGATGGACTCAGTTGTGGTCGGGACAGGTCTACTCTGGAAAGACCCAGCAAGTCCCAGGTTGGGGACAGATCGCGAAGTCGTCTTGGAGGTCAAACGTCTCCAGGGGACGCTGGAATTAAATTCATTTTTAGCGGGAGATTCTGGGAGTGCAAATGTGGAAGGGAACCGGTAAGACGTATCAACCGACGCCTGTAATTCCAGCACCGGACGGAGATTAAATCCTAGGAGCAAATTCTGCAAAATGCGGCGAAATGAAGCCATCCGCGGCGGGACAAGATCCTTCTCTAGATCTGGCAGATTCTTTTTACTCAGGCGGAACAGCGCCGCTTATTTGGGGAAAGGCCCAGGGTTGCTCCCTGTGGCCAGCCAGCCAACACAACTCTGCATTGTGATCACCGACTGATAAATACGGACACAATTGTGGTTTGTTTACAGACGGGCAGCCCTTGTGTTGCCACCCAGGTGGCTTTGATCACCTTCACAAGACCTTCGCCGCCACCTGTGCCCGGCTGAAAGGAGCTTAATCTTCCGCCTCAAACGATAAACAAACACACAAAAGGGAGAGGTTGTCCTTTTCCCCCGAATTCAAAAGGGGTTTAATCCTTTACCAATAGGATCCTTCTTTAATAAAACGCCATAAACGAGAAGAGTTACATGGTTGTACCCTGTTTCTCCCCCCCCCCATGAAAATAAGACCTCACCGGAAAATAAGCCCTAGCAGGATTTTCCAGGATGCCCGTCATAGAAGCTCCACCCCCTAAAATAAGCCCCGGTTAAGATTGCCAGCCAGACCGATACCGTATTTCCCTGAAAATAAGACCTAGCCGTAAATTTTTAAAAATTGCCGCTGCCGTTTCTCATGCAGCGAATGAGTTGCGGCTCGTGATGTCATTGCCCAGTGCCACGGCTCTCTTTCTGACATTGCACATGGCCCCGTGATGTCATCGCACGGCGCCGCTTCTGCCTTTCTGAGCATGCTCAGCACTAGGGGGCGATGCTGGGGCGACTTGGCTCGGGTGCCAGCAGAGAGAGCTCGGCATGGCTGCAGTGGCACCCGTGCCACAGGTTTGCCACCACTGCTCTTATCAAGTCACCTTCTGCAACGGACCTTCCTCCTGCCTACGTTTCCAACCTGCCTCCAACAGGTTTACAAAGGGGTTGCAAAGCTGAGCAGGAAGCGGAGGGCCTGATCGCCACAGAGACGAGCCCCGTTTGCTTTTGCCACACCCCACAAGTGGGGCGAGTTCTGTTTTCTTCGGAGGCCGATCCCAGTAAGGGGAAGGTGCGTTTACACCAGGGGCCTGCCCGGTCAGGCCCACTGAATGGGGCAACCCTGACCCCCAGAGTCTGCCCAGGGACACCGGCCTCCCCCTTCCCTCTGACGTTTCGTGCCTTGATTGGTTTCGTGCCATCAAGCGGGCGGCCACTCTTAGCGGCCACAGAAATGGATCTTCCCTGGAGGAACTCTGCCCCCCTGGGCCTCCCCAAGGCGGATCCATCGCCCCTGCAACCGAGTCCGTCCACTCTGCTGCTGGTTGTCCTCTCCTTCTCTTTCCTTCCACCTTTTTCCACGATTATGAACTTTTCGGAGAGAGCCAAGATCTTTGGAGGATGGTCCACGGTACGATCATTTGTGCCTCAAATGTGAATCAACCTCCAGGGTTGATTTGTTCTGAAGGTTCATCATGTTTTCTTGGGCGCCCATCATCTCAGGAGTCTTCTCCAGCACCGAAGTCCAGGAGCGTCAGCCATCTTCCTTTCCTGCTTCCTGAAGTCGCCCTTGTGTTAGATAAGTCTACTTTATAGACTGGAAGTCAGGGCAATATTTCTATCACGGCCATCCGTGCCCGTTTGGGGCTCTGTGGCTCAGATACGAGGATCCCAAGATTCTTGAGAAGTCATAAATGGCTTTCAGATCATGCTGCCATTCCCAAATCATCTCCTCCTCCTCCTCCTCCTCTTCCTTCTTCCTCCGCCACTTCCTTCTCTTTCCTCCTCTTCTTCTCCTTCTTCCTCCACCTCTTCCTTTTCCTTCTTCCTCCTCTTCCACATTTTCCTCTGCCTTCTTCCTCCACCTCTTCCTTCTCCTTCCTCCTCCTCCTCCTTCCTCCACCTGTTCTTCTTCATTTATTTATTTATAGCAAAATTTACTTCTTCCTTCTCTTCCTCTTCCTTCTAACTCCTCCTCCTCCTCCTCCTCTCTCTCTCTCCCTTTCCCTCCATCTCTCTCCACAAGTTCAATTTAGTTTGATGCTGATTCAGTTCAAGATTGACCACAGCTTCAACCTCATACACAATTCATGATTAAGATCGTGGTATGTGGATTGCAGCTTATACTTACTTTATTTTATTTTTTATTTGTTTCAATTTTTATACCGCCCTTCTCCCCGAAGGGACCCAGGGCGGTGTACAGCTATATAAAAAACACATAAGGCATACAACACAATTTAAGAAAATTTTTAAAAATAATTCAATTTCAATGGCTAAATTTAAAAAACGCAATATAAAACCGATTTGGACCAAATCTAAAATTTAAAAATTTAAAAATTAATGGCAGATTTTGGCACAGAAGTGGTGTGGATGACTATGACTATGAATGCATCTTATGCTTATATACACAACTGATTATGCCTATATATGCAATGACTATGCCTTTATATGTACAAATGATCGTGATTATGCTTATATATTCAAATGTCTATGAAACGTATCTTTGATTGTATCTTTGTTGTAAATCACCGTTGTATGTAGGCATCGAACACGCTCACCGAAGACAGACTCCTTGTGTGTCCTGATTGTGATTCTGATTCTGATTCTGATTGTGATTCTGATTCATCTCAGGACCACGGAACCGAGAAGGAGGGTCTTAGCCAACTTCAAGTGGCTCATATCGAGTGTCCAGGCACTCTTACCCACCATCTGCGATTCAGGAGCTGTCTGGGGGGGTGCTGCTTCTGAACCCTCTTCAAGCCAGCAAAGGGTTCAGACTCTAATTCTGCATCATGCAGAATCGGTGGAACTCCTCTTGTTTCCCCCCCCCAACTTTATCGTGGTTATGAAAACACAAGCTCCTGTTCCATGAATAAACCAGAAGGGGGCAGCAGAAATTAAGAATTGCGCAAGGGAAAGTCATAGCCCTCCTGTCACCACTAGGTGGCAGCAGGGTGAAAGAGAGGAACTAATAGTATCACATCAATAGGAAAAAAAATAATCCCAAATATTAGAACTTCTTCATATTCTTAGAATATTAGAAGTTTTCCAAAGAGGCACAAAGATTAAAAGGATGTAGTGAGTGAGAAGAGAGGGGGGGGCTTAAAGCAGAAATAAGCAGGATGTATCGATGTGTCTTGCTATGTTGTGCTGCATCTCCCATGCCCAGTTGCTAAGGGTGACGGGAAGTGTAGTCCAGCACAGCTGCAGGACTTCAGTAACTCAAATGTGGGTTTAGTTAGCAGTTTTCGCATGCAAGATTTCGTGTCTTTCCACTGTTTTGATCGTAGATGCTACCCTCCTGTGTTTTTAACGGGCTGCTCTTGTTTGTGAAACGCAAAATCTGTCCTGGAACCCATGGCACAGATTCAATTCCCCAAATAAGTAAACTATAATTTCTATCGGTCATCCGATTTTTCAAGAAATGGATGGTAACGGCGACAGGATACAAAAAGCTCCGCCCATCTGCCAATACACTTTAATGGCAGTAGCGTTATTTAAGCACGGCCTCCAGATTTAATTTCAGTTCGCCAATGAAGCGTAATTTCAGATATTTTGCAAAGTGTGACAGGAATCGAATTTGTCCATCGCCTTCAATGCTTTGGCGCTCCTCCACGGAAGAGTTCCTGGAGTAGTTTTACACCAGTGTGTCTTAAACCAGGCCACTTTAAGAGGTGTGGACCTCAACTCCCAGGATTCCTCTGGCGGGGGGATTCTGGGAGTGGAAGTCCATCCGTCTTAACATGGCCAAGAGTGAGAAACTCTGCTTTAAGATGACTAACGTGGCTGTAAAAAGCAGAATGCTGGGTTATGTCAGGAGGCAGGAGAAGGGCTGGGGGATTCTGGGAGTTGAAGTCCACCCACTTTAACGCGGCCGAGATTGAGAAACGGGGCCCTAGTTGGTGGGCACAGCACAGGTAGAGTAAGGCTGAGGCCTCCGAGTGAAGGCTGGCTCAGTTGTGAGCTCCAGGTCTACTTCGCTCATTCCAGGAGGGGCTCGAAAAGTGAACCTTTGCAGCAATCCAACCGTGAAGATGAAGAGCTCCATTCTGGCCAGGGATTCCCCAAGGCAGTTCCTGCGACCTGCAAGAATAATAATAATAATAATTTTATTTATATCCCGCCCTTCTCCCGAAGGAGAAGGCTTGCAGGCAACTTAAAAGCACAAACAACACAAACGCTAAAAACATATTTAAAAATATTAAATAAAGCCTGAAGTAAAAAGGGGAGCAATAAAATGATTACCCGAATAAATACAACTGTTTGAAATAATTTAGCCCAGATGTAAACGCAGGAGGACGAGGGCGTGGCTATCCCAAGCCAGCCTGTTGGAACAAGTGGGTCTTCAGGGCACGGCAGAAGGTCCGAAAGAATCGCTCGTATAGCAAGGGGGCACCCCAGGGTCAGGTTTTTTTTTGGGGGGGAAGGAAGAAGAACAAAAGACAGAAAAAGTTGCAATGTGGTTGCCTTCATGGCAGATCTCCTTAAAACATCCCGGAGCACACAGGGGAGATGTTCCTGGACTTCAAGACCTAAGGCCCTGGCTCGATTGAGGGTTGTCCCAAAGCTCCGGAGAAGCAGAGGTCCAGGGTGAGACACCCTCAAAGTCCAGACAGCTTCTGGGATTCACAGAAAGCAGGAAGAAGCCCCTGTCTTCTTACTCACTGTCCCCAACTGGCAAAGCTGGGCAAAACGTACCAGGACATCAAAGGTCCAAGTCCCCTGAAACATCTCAACTCTCCCCAGGAAAGGCAAAGCTTTGGATGACTACTTTGGTTCCAGATCCTGGTGGAGCAGTGAGACATCCATGGTGCTGCTTAGCACCCTGGTGGTCCAACCAGGGCAGTTTGTGCCCTTCAAGCTGTCTAGCTTGATGATTGTGGACCTTTTCATCTTCTGGAGATAAGGTTTCATCTCATAAACCTTCTCTTGGTTCCTCTACAAGAAGACAGGCTTGCAGGCCAGGGAGTTGGCAACTTTAAAACTTGTGGACTTCTGGCTGGGGAATTCTGAGAGTTGGGAGTCCCCCAAGTCTTGAAGTTACCAAGGCTGGACACCCCTGCTGTAGACCGGCCTCATCTCCTCATCTCCTAGACCCTCAGCCCCTCCTCACACCCAGGTCATCTTTACCCACCGATTGAGAAAGGCAGGAAGGCGTCTTTCTTCACAAAGTTCCCTTCAGCATCCAGAAAGTGGTTGGGGTTAAACTTGTAGGGAGTCTCCCACTGGGTTTCGTCGTAAAGCGAGGAGGTCAGCGAAGGAATCACTGCCGTTCCCTGGAGCAGAAGCAAATTGAGAAACCAGTTCAGGAATGAGTGAGTTCCAGCTCCCCCATTTTCATGGAAGAAGGAAAAAGGTTCAAGGGTGGACCTCACGGCAGGAATCCTGAACCCGGATGGTCCAACTCAACAGAACATGGACCATCACGGGCATCTCCGCAAAGCTTCCTCTGCCCAAAGCTTGGCACTCGTGTAGATTGCTTGTTCAGTATTCTATGACTGCTCAATGTCTATCACTGCGTGTTGCATCTTACGACTTACGATTAATGTATTTTGTGATTATGATCACAATTTATCACTTGCAGCTTATATGTACATTGAGAGCTTAAGCCCCGGAGACAAATTCCTTGTGTGTCCAACCACACTTGGCCAATAAAGAATTCTATTCTATTCTATTCTATTCTATTCTATTCTATTCTATTCTATTCTATTCTATTTCTATTTCTATTCTGTTCTGCTCCGCTCTATTCTCTCTTCTGCTTTCTACTCTCTACCCTTCTCTTATTCTATTCTACTCCTCTATATGTCTATGTCTATTCTATTCTATTTTATTCTACTCTACTCTACTTTCTATTCTACTCTATTCTGTTCTACTCTTATTTTATTCTGCTCTATTCTATTCTGTTCTGCTCTACACTCTACTCTCTGTATACTATATTCTACTCTGTTCTCTGAGCTCTGCATAGTTCATACCTTTGGAATAAAGTAGCCCTGGAAGTGGGTGTCCACGGCAGTGCAGCGTGGAAACTGCGGCACCACAGAAGCAAGCCGCTGGACCTCATGAATCATGGCGTTGGTGAAGGGCATCCGCTTTCTCTCTTCATAGACCGGTAAACCTTCTGATCCAAGCACTCTCTGGATTTCCTGCTGGACCTTCCCTGCAGGAGGAACGATCCGAAAGTCAGGAGCGGGAAGCGAAAGCCCCCTCCCTCCACCAGCCCTAGTGGGGCAGCCGTGTCCATTGACCTGTTCTTCAATAAGATCGAGGAGATCGCCTACTGCCCAACCCCCTCTTAGCAAGTTGGGATGTGCCCCAAAGCAGAGGCCTCCGACCTTGGTCCCTCTAAGGCTTGTGGACTTCAACTCCCAGAATTCCCCCAGCCATGCTCCAAAGCATTCCATCTGCTGGCTCCCAAGGGCGACTGCCAAGCCACCGTGTGAACTTTGTAGGAACTCAACTGCTACCGATGCTTCTCCCGCCTTCGGACGGCGGCCCTTGGCTAGTTTGGAGCTCTTTCCGGCTACTTGGATGTGTGCCGTTTTCTCCTGGGCGCCACTGATGGATGGGCTTGGAGGGGAAGGCCCAGGGTTCGAAGGAAGAGAACCGCGGGAGGGATAAACCTGGTTCGCAAAACTCCTTCCTCATTGACGCGGTTCATGAGGAAGGTGTCTTGTGACAGGATGGTCGCACTTTATAACATGATGACGTGATGGATGTACTTTGTGATGGTGGATTGTATTCATGATTGAGATGAATTGCAGCTTAAATGCACATGACAAGATGAATGTATCTCATGACTGTAATCAAAGTCTGTTTATTGCATGTCTGTAGGTATGAAGAGCGTGTTTACACCGGAGACAAGTTCCTTGTGTGCCCAGACACGCTGGGCCAAATCGATTCTGCTTCTCATTCAACAGGCTCTCCTGGGTGATCCGTGACTAGTGGGGGCCACCCTCCCTTTTACTCAGCCCAAACCAGGCGCCCCAGCGAGGGAGAACCCTGGGCTTACTCTGAATCCCAGGGTACTTCATCATCAGCAGGATGACCCACTGCAGAGTGGTGGCGGTGGTCTCCGTCCCGGCCATGACGAGGTCAAGGACTGAGGCCATGACGTTGGACTGGTGAAACAGGCTCTGCTGGCCGCTCTCTCCCTGAAACACAAGGGGCGAAAATTGTGCTTGGTTGACATGGGGGGGGAGGGGGAAGTGGTTTCCTCTAAAAAGAAAGGATGATAAGATTGGGGTGTGTGTGTGAGAGAGAGAGATAGAAAGAGAAAGAGAAAGGGAAAGAGAGAGAGAAAGAAAGAGAGAGAGAAAGAGAAAGAGAGAGAGAGAAAAAGAGAGAGAGAGAGAGAGAAAGAAAAAGAGAAAGAAAAAGAGAAAGAGTGAGAGAAAGAAAGAGAAAGAGAAAGAGAGAGAAAGAAAAAGAGAAAGAGAAAGAGAGAGAGAAAGAGAAAGAGAGAAAGAAAAAGAGAAAGAGAAAGAGAGAGAGAGAAAGAAAATGAGAAAGAGAAGAAAGAGAAAGAGAAAGAAAGAAAAAGAGAAAGAGAGAGAGAGAAAGAGAAAGAACAACAGAATTCAAAGAGACCTTGAAGGTCCTCTAGTCCAACCCCCTGCTCCAGGGAGGAAAACCTGTAGCCGTGATGGCTAACTTTTTAGACACCGAGTGCCCAGACGAGACGAGGCTAATGAGTCGTGGCTCGTGATGTCATCGCCTGGCGCCACCAGTCCCTTTCTGAGCGTGAGAACGGCCCAGTGATGTCATCACCCAGCATCGCTGCTCTCTTTCTGAGCATGCCCGTGGCCCCGTGACATCATCACGCTGCCACTCTCTTTCTGAGCATGCTCAGCTCTGGGGCGATGCCGGTGCCGGGGCAGCTTGGCTCACGTGCCGGCAGAAAGGGGTCTGTGTGCCCGCTGTGGCACGTGTGCCATAGGCTTGCCATCCCTGCCCTATAGCATTTCAGACAACTGGCGGTCCAGTCTGTTCTTAAAATGCCCCACTGTTAAAGCCCCCACAACTTCCGGAGGCAACTTCTCTTCCACGGGTTAATTGTCCTCACTCTTAAGAAGTTTCTCCTTAGTTCCAGGGTTGCTTCTCTCCTTGACTCGCTTCCATCCGCTGCCTTCAGGGGCTTTGGAAAATAAACCCCCCCCCGTCTCCCTAATCATCTTGGTTGCTCTTCTCTGACCCCTTTTCAGAGTCCTAACACTTTTTAACATCGTGGTGACCAAAACCGGCTGCCGTGTCCAGTTTTGGAAGCAGCATTCTAATCCAATACCGTGTTTCCCCAAAAATAAGACACCGTCTTGTATTAATTTTTGCACCCAAAGAGGCGCTAGGTCTTACTTTCAGGGGAGGTCTTATCTCTCCACCGAGGCCGCCCAGAACTGGAGGTACGAGGCATTATTGGGGGGGTCTTATTTTCGGGGGGTGCGTTATATTTCAGCGAGAGGCAAAACTGTAAGTAGGTCTTATTTTCGGAGGGTGTCTTCCTTTCGGGGAAACAGGACGCCTCTCAGGAACACAGATGAGGGAGATTATTTTAGGATACGGTTAGGTTTCCTGTCGTCACCTAGCGGAGTAGATGAGGACGGCGAAGTCGGAAAAACACGAAAAAAACCCAACCTCTTGCTGCTGTCTGAAGAGCATGAAGTCGATATAGCTTTGCAGCTGGTTCCCGCTGAGCCTCTCCCTGCTGGCCTGTATATATTCTTGTAGGATGGCGCAGACTTCTTCGGTTTTTTTCAAGATCATCTTATGGGGTTTGAGAAGGAACCCCAGGGACGGAAAGACGTTGAACACCTGGAAGAGTGCGAACAAACGGACATCACAAGATGAATGCAGTTACGATTTGCGAATTGTATTCAGGATTAAGACCGCGGCTTGTCGATTGCAGCTTATACGTCCTTGACAGGATCAATGTACTTTATGACTA
>JANHFO010031715.1:0-11429 GCA_032468095.1 Pareas carinatus | reverse complement strand
GGGGACCACCCCACGCCACTGGCATTATCGCCCTGACTTATTAGGTGGTCTATTTTGCTGGCTGGGTATTCATACACTCTGGTGCACGGACCAGGAGTGTCCGTGGGGCATGCCGATGCCCTCAGCCATTGCCCCTTGCCCTGTGCTGACTCAGAGCCTGCAGGAGAGGACCCTGTCCTCTTAATTGACTGTGTGGAAAATTCGCTTCTATCCTCTGCAGATGTGGCTGGAGCCTCACGGACTGACCCGCTCATTAGGCAAGTAATGAGCTGGGTTCACAGGGGGTGACCCCAGGGGGGCCTATTCCCCCTCAGGATAAGCTTTTCTGGAGAAGGAGGGAGGAATTGGCAATCCTAAGAGGCTGCCTGTTATGGGGGGATAGAGTGGTAGTGCCCTCCTCATTACAAACTAAAACATTGGAATTGCTGCATGAGTGTCATCCTGGCATTGTTAGGATGAAAGCGCTTGCCAGAAGCTATGTGTGATGGCCATCATTAGACACTGATTTTGAATCTATCATACATAACTGCAAGGCTTGCCAGGAATCCAGACCTGACCCCCCCTCCAAAGGCACCCACGGGAAAATGGGAACAGCCTAGGGCTCCCTGGTCAAGATTATTACATATAGATTTTGCTGCACCATGCACTGGGTAAATGTTTCTAATTATTGTGGATGCTTTTTCAAAATGGATGGAAGCGGAAATGATGTCATCTACCACTTCTCAGGCAGTCACAATCATTAACTAAATTATTTATGACCCACGGGCTCCCGGATGTTATTGTGTCTGATAACGGACCACAATTTACATCAACAACGCTTGAAGGGTTTTTAGCATCCTTAGGGATTAGGCATGCCCTGATAGCTCGCGGGCACCCAAATTCAAATGCATTGGCTGAACGCGCTGTAAGGACATTTAAAGAAGCTGTAGGCAGATTAACCCCAGGTAATTGGCAATCCAGGGTAAATTCTTTTTTAAGTTGGCAACATATTACACCTAGTAAATCAACTAATAAAAGTCCTGCAGTTGCGATCTGTGTTAGACAGGTTACATCCTGATTATGGGTTAAGTTCACCTCAAAGGGAAACACAATTCCCAAGGCGTTTAAATATGGGTGACACAGTTTGGGTAAAGAATTTTGCAAGTGGGGTGATTGAGAGTTGTAAGGGTCCTTATTCATATCTGGTGTGCTTAACAGATGGGCGTATTTGGCATAGGCATATAGACCAGTTAAGAAAGAGAGTCATTAACGAGTTAACTGACCAGCCCATTGATAATGATGGTAATGTGAGTTTGTCTCTGGCTTCAGAGTATTCCGACCCAGGAGGAGAAGACGACTTGCAAGCAGTGGGGAATTTTCAAAGAGGAACGTGGTCTGGAAATGGAGCAGCGGCAATGGGAAGCGAATTTAGCAACAGTCAGGGGTCTCCAGAGGAAACTCCGGAAACAAACACAGAGCCAACCATTACGATCGGGAATCCAGAAGCTGGAACTGTGCACAGATCCGAAAGGATCCGTCATCGTCCTCAATTTTTAAAAGATTTCACAGGAGTCCCCAATGATCCATTCTAGAGGGGAGGGGGGTTAGATCCGGAGCCGGATCTCCAGCTGCCGGAGGCTATCAATTAAGTTTGTTCCGTCCGGGGCTGAATTGTTCCTTTCCCTTTAAGTTTTGTTATAATGTTAAGTGTTAGACAGCCGGATGACTGGCTGTCCTGTTTCATTGATTGGATAATTGACACCAGGTGTGAGCTATGTAAGAGCAAGGTTAATAGATGAGTGCTTTTCTTTAAGTGCGGAGCCCGTTCCTGTTAATGGCAAATAAACCATGGATCAATGGACATACGTGTCCAGCCTGTTCCTGATTGAATCTAACATGAGCCACCTCTGCTGCTGCTTCCCCTTCCTCTCTGGCCTTCCTGTGGCTTTGTGGCCTTTCACAAACGTTGTCTCTCCATCTCCTGCTCAGGGCGCTGGCTGGACTCTGACCTGAAAGTGACCTGCACTCCCGATGGAGCTGGAAGCGGAGCCTGGCATCTGAATTGCTCTGTGGGGACCTGGGAGGACGGGCTCAAACTGAGCTGGGCCCCGGCTGTCCGAAGCACAGGTCCCACCCCTGAGAGTTCTGTGCTCAAACTCGCCTCCCAAGGTCGTGATCTCCAAGTCACCTGCACAGCAAAAAACCGGGATAACAACGTGTCCCGGACTGTCTCCTTGAAGCATATTTGTGGTCATAATATGTCGATGAAGATTCTCGATCGTCCAGGTAAAGTTGTCTGAAAGTTGAGTCATGGCAACTAGATTCATTTTCTTGTTGGTTTGAGGCATGGAACATAGAACGAAAGAATTGGAAGGGACCTCGGAGGTCTTCTAGTCAACCCTGTCCCATTTCAGACAAATGGCCGCCCAGTCCTTTCTTAAAAAACCTCCACTAGTTAATTATTCTCACTGTTAGGAAATTTTTCTTGAGTTCTAGCTTTCTTCTCTCCTTTATTAGCTTCAATCCATTGCGTCTTGTCCAGCATTCAGGTCCTTTGGAGAATACTTTGACCCCCCCTCCTCTTTTTGGCAGCCCCCCAAATATTGGGACGTTGCCCCCATGTCACTCTTGGTCCTTCTCTTCACTAGATTAGACACACTCAATTCCTGAAACCATTTCGCTGCTCATCAAGGGTCTTCGTCAGTCAGAGCAAGTCGGTTAGGCAGAGAGTCATTGGAATATATCAATTTCATCAGCATATATTGCTGCCCACTTTGCAGAAGAAATTCCTGAGATTGGTGTGGGATGAATTGGTATGTTCCAAAGAATGTACTGGTACATTTGTACTGCTAGGTTTTTCTCCCCTTGAAAGAGGCCTCGGGGCCATAGGCGAAGCTGTCATTTCATCAGGAGAGAAAAGGTCTCAGGGAAGGTAGAACCCCACAGTTATTTGCGCAGGAGGACCGTGGGAGTTGGAAAGTGGCTGACCTGTGGTTAAAACAACGGTTTTAAACAACAACGATAACCACAGTAACGGCAATTAAAACAGCCATCTTTGGGTGCCCAGGGCACAACCTCTGGATGGGCCCAAGGTCTTCTCCATGGCAGAGATGCTTTCTAGAGTGGAACAGGAATAGTCCACTTCCTTGTGCCACCCGATTATGATCCCCAAGCA
Source organism: Pareas carinatus (assembly GCA_032468095.1). Taxonomy (NCBI): domain Eukaryota; kingdom Metazoa; phylum Chordata; class Lepidosauria; order Squamata; family Pareidae; genus Pareas; species Pareas carinatus. The sequence goes on along the minus strand of JANHFO010031715.1, from coordinate 8,275 downwards.
GACCATTTCTACCGGATCTGCTGGGATGGGGAGATGCATGAATGGCAAAAAAGATATAAATTATGAACATTAAGTCCTAGTGCCCAGAGTCCTGAAAATGTTCTTGAAATCTATTTTGTGGGCACAGCTTGGAGTCTGTGTAACATCTGTCCTCCTTGTCAGATGCGCCTGGGTGAGATTCAGACTGCTGGTCATCTACCTAGGGCTGGCGGGTCTTCTGCTGCACTGGGGGAGGCCCCGGTGATTCTCTGGGACTTCCGCAAAGGACTAACAGGGTCTGCTGCTCTTTTTTCAGATCAGAGGCTGTCCAGGCTGCCTCTCTGGGCCCTGCTGTGCCTCAGCAAAATGGGAGCCCTTATCCTCCTTGGCTGTTTGGGGCTGATTCTGAGGACGAAATTCAGAAAAGGTACCATCTTAAGGAAGCCCTCTGAGAAACCCAACCCAACTCTTTTCCTGCCTCTTCTGCCCAAGAGGAGATCGTGGTTTATTGAAAGGAATAGGGTGGGTTCCTTGATGTAGAACCACTGGAGACAAGGACATCGGCAGCTGATGGCCATCTGAGCTAAGTGCAGAGGTCCATGGGTTCAATTCCAGGTAGAAGGATCGGAGCCCAGAAAGCAGGATCTGACCATGTATATCTGATGAGTTCTAATATGGATAATATTGTTCTCACACTGCCCTCTGGTTAATCCAGGAGGACAGCCTGGTCAATGGATTGGATCCAGAAAAACCAGGATAGTTGCTCTCCCTCCATCCTGTTCCAACTAAAGGTCATCACTGAGTGTCCTCCATAGTATCAGTCCCACACCCAGTTCTGACTCTTGACTCAAAGGGTCCAACACTCGGCTTTGTCCAGGACTCGGTCTAACTCTGGTCCAACCACCATCTCTGCATCTCCAAAAGTGAAGCTTGGAGAGCATGTCTTCAATAAAGAATGTGTTTACCATCACCTGCACCCAGCCATCTAGCATGGCCCTGGTCATTCTGGCCAACCAGTAGGGTAGAGATCTAATCCACAGATGGCACATCTAAGAGCAGAAAGGATCTTCTTTATATCTCAGGATCTCCAGCTTCAGACTGATCCCAAGTGCCTCCACACAAAGCCTCCATCATCTCAGCCAGATTTGACCAACTCAAGAGGCCAGGTAAAGAAGTTGCCACAGAATCACTCTATAGCAGTGATGGCGAAGCTGCTGGCATGCAAGCCAAGTCGCCCCAGCATCGCCCCAGAGCTGAGCATGCCCAGAAAGAAAGTGCTAGGCAATGATGCCACAGGGCCATGCGCATGCTCAGAGAGTAGCAGCACCAGACGATGATGTCATGAGCCGCGACTCAGCTGCAACTCATCTGGGCACTCAGTGTCTAAAAGATTAGCCGTCACTGCTCTATAGACAAGTTTCATTTTGAGCCCACCACCTTCACAATAGCAAGAAGACACAGAATGAATGAATGAATGAATGAATGAATGAATGAATGAATGAATGAATGAATGAATGAATGAATGAATGAATGAATGAATCCTCCAGCCAAGCTCCCCCTCCAACCTATTCCACATGGTGGCCCCATGGTGCCTTCTGTCTCCTAAAGCTCAACCATCTCTTTTGTTTCCTTCACAGTAGATGGGAAAGGAAGGCGGCTGGCCCAATTCCCGCCAGCCTCCCAGAGAAGCCCGCCATCATCTCCAACGGCCAGAGCTCACAGATGTCCCAGCCCCACATCAGACTCAGCCGATGGATCCCTCCCTCCTGCCACTCCATCTCCAGATAACCAGCGTCTTCCACAGAGGCTTTTAAGACGAGTCTTCGGAGGAAGGGCGCTTCCGTGGGCAACACAATGAGAGCTGTTGCCAATTTGCCTAGTGGGAGGAGGTCAACGGAGGGGGCTGCAGGGCTGCTCCATGTTGCTTCCCTTGGCTGCTCTCGCCGCTGGCCCACAAACAGCCCTCACCCCCACCAGCAGCACCACATTTCCTTCTCTATTTAATATTTGGGACTTGAAGGGTGAGACTGAGTAGATGACATAAAACAATGGAGAAGGTTTGGCCATGAAAGGTGAAGTTGCGCAAGTAGGATCGTGCGGGGCATTTAAAAGAAACCGAAGAGGAAGTTCTTTTGTTTTCCAAAAGTTTTCAAAGCTGGGCGGCTCTTATGTATCAATCTGTCACAAGGTTTTGGAAGGGCTGTATGTCAGTATAAATTAAGGTCAATTAGTAAATGACACTTTAATGTATAATGGTTTTGAAGTTTTAATGCTTTGAAGCGTGACTATTTTGTAAACTTTGCAAACTTTGCAGTTGTTCAAAAGCTTGATACATAACAAACATTGGTCTGTTTTCTTCTGTCCTGCGTATCTTTCAATAAAGGGAATCTATTGGAATTATCATTTTCCCTTTAAAAAGACCGCATGGTTCCTTGCTGTAAAACCAAAAACTGGCCCATTGGAGCACATGACCCTATCCCCAAGAGCAGTCGGGGTTTTTGTGAGTGTGTGTGTGTGTGTGTGTGGCTTTTGTGGAGTCGGGATGCGTTAGCAAGGTTGAAACATATTTTCTGGAGTGAATTCCTTCTGATTAAATAAATAAATACTGCAAAGAGCCTTGATTGTTGAGATTGGGGTCTGGCAGCTGATTCCACAAGTTGGTGTCAGAAGTGGGATTCGCAAGAAGTGGGATGAGGTCTTGCGAATAGCTCAGGAAGGAAGAAAAGCTGGAGAGAGAGGGAAAGATATACCAACTGAATGCAGATTTACAGAGAACAGCAAGAAGAGATGAGAAGGCCTTCTTAAATGAAGAAGGCAAGGAAATCAAACTACCGCACAAGTGTGCTCATTTCTCACCAGGCAAGGGTCATGATCAAAATCCCACAAGCGAGGCTTTGGCAACATGTGAGTCGAGAACTACCAGAAGTACAAGCTGGGTTGGGTCTCTTGTGAAGAATTGAACGGCATTCTGGGGGAGACTTGCATTTAGTTAGGAATGGAGTTCAAACCATGTCCCGCCTTTTGGGGCGTTTCTAAAATTTTCAGATCTGTGCAATTCTCTTCCTTAAATGTGTTGTTTACTGGGATTCAAATGGACCGTGAGAAAGTGTAAATCAAGGGAAATTGGTCCGTGATGCGTCTTTCCCTCACTCTTCCTGCCCCTCCTTGTAGGGCCCACCGTCTGACCACAGGCCGTTCACACATTTCCCAAAGGGCCAAGTGAGAGGAACAATCAACCTTCACCACTTCTACCCACCGAATAATACAAAACTGTACAACTGACAACAGAACGGAATATGCCAACCCCGTACCAGGGGGAAGATGGACTTTGCGGACGTTCCCACTGCAGCCCTTCCTCACCCCAAGCGCTATCCCGGGCCAGGCTGTCCTTGCAGCCTGCTATCCTAGTCGCTCATGCAGGGGCAGCCTCAGTCCAGGGAGAACAGAGCAGCTAATCGCCTTCTTCAAAGGCCACTAAAAAAGGACAAGAAAGAGTGGGATGTCATAGAAGATGCGACAGGTGTGGGCGTCACAGGGTTCCACCCAGACAAAGACCTACCATCCAGGACCCTGAATGTAGATTTATACGGCTGCCCAGTCACTCTCAGTAACACTCGGTGCCTTACAAACAATAGAGAACCCAATATAAAAGAATAAAAAATAGTTTATCAAAGTGGGGGCCAGTTTGATCTCTGCAGGGATGATGTTCCAAAGGGAGGGAGTCATCACAGAGAAGGCCCTGCTGGATGTATGTCCTTAACAGACATGGTCCACAACACTCCCTGCCTCCCCTTTCTAGTGGGTCAGAATAACAGAATAACAGAATAACAGAGTTGGGAAGATCTAACCAAGATGTAGATTTACAACAAAGTAGAATGAGCTTGCCTGATCATGTTTTTTGTCTGATCTGCCTGGGAAGTGTGACAACCTGTATAGAAAGCCTTAGAAATGCAACCAGCAGCTGCTCCCACCCCATGGAAAGAGTGACCGGTGCAGGCAAGCTGGCCAGGCTCCCTCCTCCCATCGGGTCAGCCAAAACCCAGAGGTGGCCAGGTCATTTGAGAGATCATTGAAGATTGTTGAGCACATCCACTAAAAGTAGCTCCCAGCCTACAAAGCTGGGGTCATTTATAATAACAAAGGCCTGTGAGAAACAGGGTGACATCCAAAGGGACAACAGGCAGACTTTGCTCACTGACTGCCTTGTCCAGTGACCATTTGAAGTTACGATGGGGCTAAAAAAATAATTTTACAATCAATACATTTCTGAATCCTTCACAGCATCCTTCGCTTACATGATTGCCGTTACAGTCTGGATGTATTATCCTTTGCCTGGCCTGTGTTTTTTCTTTCCCTCGCCATTGAAGTTTGGAAAGATTGGAGAAGAAGGAATTACAAGAGAGTAATGCAGAATACACTTTAAAAGGCGTGCAGTGGCACCGACAACTCCAAATACGTTATGCAAACAGCCCAGTGTGTTCCAAATTGTGTGCTTGCTGACTCTCTTTTAATACCTTCCCCTCCAATCTCTCTAATCTATTGGGGGGGTGGGATTGCCAGCCCATTTTTTTCCTTCTCTTCCTCCCCCAGAAAGGGTTGTTAACGTGGTTGACATTGACATGGATGGGCACCCATGGAGGATTCTCGATCCTTAGAAGTCCTGAATTTGCATGTGGAAGCCGTGGTGAGATGATCCTTGCGTTTCGCCTCCAGCGCATTGCCAAAGACTTGCTTGAGTCTGTCTGCAAATGCTCTAGCGGTCACTCAGACCCACGCTCAGCACTTCCCACAGGGTTCACCTCAAGGCCATTTGCGAAGAAGAAACTTCCTTTTCTGCAGAAGAGGCTCCGTCATCCTTCCTCGTCTGGAACACAGAACACACCAGGGCAGATGGACAGCAGGCCTGGACAAAGGAGGCAAAACAGAGAGCCTGATGCTGGGAGTTATAGCACCGCAATGGGCAAACAAGATTGCAGTTTGCTTGTGGATGATTTGTGTTCAGTATGAGCCTGAAAACATAAGGCTCTTCATGGGAATCATTGAACTGGAATCATCTAGCGCCACGATGGTGCAGTGGTTAGAGCGCAGTACTGCAGGCTGACTTCGCCGACTGCCAGCAGTTTGATCCTGACTGGCGCAAGGTTGACTCAGCCTTCCGTCCTTCCAAGTCTGGTAAAATGAGGATCCAGATTTGGGGGGGGGGGCGGCAAGATGCTGACATTTGTAAACCGCTCAGAAAATGCTTTGAAGCACTATGAAGAGGAATAGGAGTCTAAGTGCACTTGCTCTTGCTAGTCCAGTGCTTCTCAACCTGGGCACTTTGGCACTGTGGCCTTCAACTCCCAGAATTCCCCAACCAGCAATGTCTGGCTGGGAAATTCTGAGAGTTGAAAGCTACCTATCCTCATGCTGCCAAGGTTGAGAAACACTGATCTAGTCTAGACCAGTGGTTCCCAAAGGGGGTGCTACTGCCCCCTGGGGGTGATGGGATGGCTTAAGGGGGCGGTGGGAGGCCAATGGGGTGTCCAAAATTTGGACGATGCGCCCAAAGCTCAGCCCGCCCAATGGGACTGCACGAAGCTCCGCCCCATGGGAACGCCCAAAGCTCACCCCACCCTACAGGAAGGCCCCTATCTCCACCCACTCTGCAGGAGAACCCAGAGTTCGCCCTGCGGATCGATCTCTGAGCACCCGCGGGCTGAATTATGGGCCTCTGAGCACCCCGCGGGTGCCCAGAGATAGATCCAAAGGGCATCTGAAGGCCTGTAATTTGACCTGTGGGCCGATCTCCAGGCCTCCAGGCACCCTGCGGATCGATCTCTGAGCACCCGTGAAATGCCTGGAGGTCTCTAATTTGCCCCACAGGTGCCTAGAGGCACACAGATCGACCCGCGCAGCAGTGGGGCTCAGAGCTTGGCCAAGCCAGCGTATAAGTGAGGAGGAGAGAGTGGAGCCAGAGCGGTATGTCTCTGTGTCTGTGTGTCTCTCTCTGTCTCTCTGTCTCTGTCTCTCTCTCTCTCTTTCACTCACTCACTTTCTCTCTCTCTTTTTCTCTTTCTCTCATTCATTCTCTCTCTATGTGTCATTCTGTCTCTTTCTGTCTGTCTTTATCTCTCATTCTTTCTCTCTTTCTCTCACTCTCTGTCGCTCATTCTCTTTATCTCTTTCTCTCTTTCTCTCTCTCTTCATTACTGTTTCGTATAATTTTGGTTATATCTAAATATGCTTTTTAAATTTGATTATATTAAATAGGTGCCTTTTATATTAATAAAATGGAAGTTGTCTGACCATTATTTTACAAATATATGTACCTTTTTTTAAAAAAATCATATTGGTGGGCCTCGGGATTTCAAATTGTGAATTTGGTGGTCCCTGAGGTCAAAAAGCTTGGCGACCACTGTGCTATTCCGAATAATACTATTTATATGGGGTGGGGGTGGGGGGCACTGAGGATTGGTTTGTAGCATCAAGGGGGTAGTGGAATGAAAAAGTTTGGGAACCACTACTTTAGATAAACTTATCGCCCAAGCTATCCTGGTTCCTAAAGATCACGCCCATTGGGAAACATCAAGAGTCACCCCAGTTAAAAAAATGGATCCATCCACATTTATGCGGATTACAAATATACTATAAATAAGACGCTCCAGTAGAGCGCCTATTCTGTACCTATCATTCAACATTTGCTACACTCTTTGGAGCCTGGCAAGATTTTCGCTAAGCTAGATCTTGCCCAGGCTTATCAGCAGCTTCCTGTTGATAGCACCACGGCTGAGGTATAAACAATTGTGACTCACTGTGGTGCTTTCAAAGTAACATGATTGCAGTTTGGAATTAGTGTGACCCCAGGGATTTTCCAGAGCATGATGGAACGACTCCTGCAGAAAATCCCTGGGGTTGATCTCTACTTTGACAATATACTCATCACAGCCAACAATAAAGACGAACTATTCTCCCGCCTACAAAACATTTTTGAAACATTCAGACAACATGGGCTCAAATGGTGAAAAGATAAGTGTCAGATTGGGGTGCCTGAGATGGAGTTCCTTGGCTAAAGGGTTGATGGAATGGGTATTCACCCTACACGAGACAAGGTGAGGGCTATCATATGCGCCCCCGTGCCTAAAAATAAGATCAAACTGCAATCGTTTCTGGAACTGATCAACTTGTATCACAGTTTCCTAAAAGGCAAAGCTATCCTGTTTCCCCGAAAGTAAGACATCCTCCGAAAAGAAGATCTACTTATAGTTTTGCCTCTCACTGAAATATAAGGCATCCCCCCAAAATAAGACCTCTCCAATAATAAGGCCTTGGACTTCCGATTCTGGGCAGCCTCAGTGGAAAAATAAGACATCCCCTGAAAATAAGACCTAGCACATCTTTAGGTGCAAAAATTAATATAAGACAGTGTCTTATTTTTGGGGAAACATGGTAGCAAATCTTTGGAGAAAGAACGGAGGCTGCAGAACCCCAGTAAACAAGATACACATTCTGTTTATTGGGGGACTCCCCTAATAGTTGATTCTATGCCATTAGCTCAGATCTTTTATGTGGGAACAAAGCTGACACCTTAAAAAGGGATCTCAGTGGATGCAATTATTTTAGCACAACATTGTGAATGCAGCGTCACTGAACTTTGAGCTATTTTTTGCTTATAACCATTCCACTGCAAACTATAAAATAACCCCCAGATCTTGAATAGTGATCCTCCGGAGATCTGCTGCCCTCTACAGCACCGGAAGTGCAACCGACCCGAGAGAATAGCAAGCCAAAGATTGTGGAAAACAGCAAAGAAAACTGACAGCGGTTGGAAAGGGACACCCTTTTTATTTGCACCGACTGCACAATGCTTCATTCAGCCAAGCAGTAGTGTATACAGACTCTTTATTTCTCCTTTCAAGACTCCATCAAGCACCGTCCTGAAAATCCGCCCGGCCCTTAGCATCTTTTCATTTTACTTTGGTTTCTCTCCTGCGTTTCATACGATGCTTTTAGACCACTTTTTCCCCCCTCTTCCCACCCCCCGCCCGCAGGAAATGGAGTCGGGGATCCGTGAACGGTTGGCTGGTCCAAGGAAACGGATCCCAGCCCAGGTACTATACCCTGGAACGGGCGGCGGAGTAACTCGAGCTGCCCTACAATTGCCTTTACTTCGCAGGGACGACGGCACCACGATCACGCCCGCTTCTTTTCAAAGTCGCCTGCAAAACCTCGGCGTTCTTCTTGCTCAAAACAAGCGGAGCCCGGTCTCCCAGGATACCAGATTATAAACAGAAGGCATCTCCCAGCCGCGGCCTGG
>JANHFO010031588.1:0-11435 GCA_032468095.1 Pareas carinatus | reverse complement strand
GCAGCACCCGAAAGATTCCGGAGACAGCCTCATCCCACATTGAAGACTCGTCCTCGTCGCTGTGACCGTTCTTCAGGCTGGCATCAGGTAAGTCACCAATTCCTTCCTCGCGTTCATCTGGGGGGGGGAAACGCTACTGTTAGGCCCTGGTTGGAGTTCCCTTGGTGCGGCTCTAGGCCTAACCGCTCCCCTTAGCTGATCAATGTGACGTCGCCATGTTGTTCTGTTTGGCAGGGTGATCACATATGACCGGGACCCATTAATGCCTGCCCCCTCGCCCAGCACCCATTTACAGGCACCAGTGTAGTTTCTGGCATAGGCCTTGTTGCCTATGCTCAGATGCCGGACCTGGTCAGTTTCTACCCCTGAAGAGTCGGGCGCGTAACTGGGGTGGAGGCGGTCTAAGACCATTCGGACTGTTGCCACGCCAAGAATTTATTGATTTTGTTCTGCCAAGGATCCAAACCTTGTCGGCTTAGGGCCTCCTTTGTAGACCTAACTACGTGTTCTGCCATGCCATTATCCGCTGTATTATGGGGAGCAATTAACGTATGGTGGATCCCCATTTCCCCCAGATATTGTTTTAGGGCAGTGGAGGTGAATTGGGGCCAGTTATTTGAGACAATAAGTTCGGGGAGGCCATTGGTCGCAAAAAGACTGTCAAACACAGCAATGACAGCCTCAGAGGTGGTGGAAGGCATTAAGCGAACTTCCAGCCACCTCAAGAAGGCATCTACAAGCAAAAATTTCTTGCCATGGAAGGAACTGGTAAAATCGACATGTAGTCGAGACCATGGGCCTGGGGTTTTTTCCCACTCCCTGGGGGGGGGGCTTGGGAAGGGCAGGCCTAGACTCCTGGCATGGGGCACAATATCCCACCCAGTCCTGGATCTGTGCGTCCATATTTGGCCACCAGAAATACCCCCTTGCTAGGGATTTCATTATTTTGATCCCTGGGTGGTCATCGTGGAGGGTAGCCAAGACATGGGTCCTCAGAGACTCTGGGAGAATCACCCTTTCTCCCCACAACAAACAGCCCGATTGTGAAAAGATTTCATCCCTCCTAATTCTTCACCCACAGGCAAGGGTGGCCATCCTCTTAAAACCCAGGAGAGGACTTTTTAAAGTGTTCTGTCCCTAGCTGTGGCCCGGCCAACCTGGCCTGCGGTGACTAGTCCTGGCTGGCATGTATCCACTAGGAGAACAGGGCTTTGTTCCCTCACCTCAGAGGCTCAGGGCATCAGCATGGCCCAGTAATTTGCTCAGTTGGTAGGTGAGATTGTATGAGTAAGCTGCAAGAAAGATCACCCACCTTAGAAACCTTGGTGACAAGGCGGTGGGGGGGGGGGGCGGTGCCCGCCTAGCATTCCCAGGAGAGGCTTGTGGTCAGTTACGAAGGTGAAGCGGTGACCATACAGGTACTCATGGAACTGCTTCACCCCTGACACAATGGCTAGAGCCTCTTTGTCAACTTGGCTGTAATTTCACTCAGGTGCAGACAAGATTCGGGAGAAAAGGCAATAGGAGCCTCTGCGCCTGATGGCAGCCTATGGCTCAACACTGCCCCAACTCCAAAGGGGGGACGCATCACATGCCAGAATGAGTGGCAGGGTGGGGTTATAGCGGATTAGTAGGCTTTCCGCTGACAAAAGGCCCTTCACCCTCTTAAACGCAGCGTCCTCTTTAGCCTTCCAAGCCCAGAAATTGTCCTTGGTCAACAGTTTGTGCAGAGGCTCAGCCACTGTTGAGGAAAACTGCATAGAAGTTCAATAGGCCTAAGAAGGTCTGCAGTTCCATTTTAGACTTAGGTGTTGGGGCCTCGTGGATGGCCCAAACCTTGTCAGCCATCGAGTGGATGCCAGTTCCATCAATTTTAAACCCCAGAAACTCAACCGCTGGCACCCCAATTTGACACTTGTGTGATTTAATTTTGAGACCGGCTTACCTAAATTTGGTCAAGACAGCCCTTAACCTTGAGTAGAGTTCCCCTTGTCACTGGCGGTGATGAGAACATCATCAAAATAGGGCACTACACCTGGAATCCCACAAAGCAAGCATTCCATTATAATTTGGAAGATTCCAGGCGCAATGCTTATGCCAAATTGGAGCCGTGTGCACTTAAAAGCCTCCCTATGAGTCACGATTATCTGGACTTCAGCTGCAGCAGCATCCACTGGCAGCTGTTGGTAGACCTGTGCAAGATCAAGCTTTGCAAAGATGGTCCCAGGGCCCAAGGAGTGTAGCAAGTGCTGTACCACCGGAATGGGGTAATCACTTTGTTGGAGTGCCTAGTTCAGTGTGCACTTGTAATCTACACAAATTCTCACTGAACAATCTCCTTTGATTGACGTGACGATAAGGGTCTCCCATTTAGAGTGATCAGTGGGGGCTAGGATACCCTGCTTGATCAGCTTGTCTAGCTTAACGTCAATTTTTTGCCGCAGAGCAAAGGGAACCCGCCTCACTTTGATCCTGATTGGTGTTACTAGGGGATCCAAATTAAGGGAAATTGGGGTGCCCGGGTACTTACCCAGGTCATCATTGAAGACGTCCTCGAAGTCCCTGATCAAGTCCTGGCTCCAACTGAACTTCACAGAGCAGACTCCCATTAGTTCCAGCCCTAGAGGCTCGAACCATTCCAGGCCCAGCAAGGAAGAAAAATACCCCCCACACACACCACAGTTAGGGACAGGTGGCCAGAGAATCTCTTGTAGTCAACCTTTACAGAGATCCTGCATAAGATGGGGATGGCATTCCCCTGATAGTCAGTGAGGAGGAGCGACTGTGGCCTGAGTTCAGTTTTTTTAGTTTGGGGGCAGAGTTTTTTAAATCTCTGCCAAGAGATCATTGTGATCTCAGACTTGGAGTCGACCTCCAGCTGACAGGCAGTTCCATTTATCGTGACGTTTGCTCGCAGTTTGTTGCTGTGGTCAGGTTTGCCTTTTAAATGCTGGATTTGGAAGATTTCTTCGCCTTCCCAGACTGGCTTCGGCTTCCCAACAGTTTTCTTTGTGTGGTCAGGCTTGTTGATTGGGTTTCTTTTGTTGACCGGTTGTGGTGGAGAAATAGCCCTAGACAATGGCGCTCTGCAAACCCTTGCCAAATGGCCACGCTTACTGCAGCGGCGACAGTCTATGTCCTTGAACCGGCAAGATGTTCTTGGGTGGAACTCTCCACAGCTGCCGCAACACCTGGCCTGCTCTGATCTTCAGGACACCTGGTGAACCTCTTCCTCCACATCTTCCGACTGACCGAGTGTTTGCGCTGGCTTGGTGGACTTCCTGGGAATTTCTCCCCACTGACAGTCCTCCTGCCATCCTTTGGAGGGAATCTGCCCCCAATGCAGATGACTCTGTCATCTGCGCCTCGTCGATTGCAATTTGTAGGGACAGCTGCTTGTGAGCTAGCAGTCTGCATTGCAGCTTAATGTCCCTAATTCCGAAGATCAATTGTGCTAGTAGTGTATTGTCCAAGTCGGAACATTTACAATGGGCAGAAGCCGCTCACAACGCCGCTAAGTAGTCACCAAAAGGCTCATCTGGCTTCTGCAGCCGGTGTTGAAATTCATGCCGCCTAACCCACATTGACGGGGTAGGGGCATAATGTGCAGTTAGTTTAACTATTAAGTCCTTCCAGGAGAGGGACTCCAGTGGTTCTGGCTCTGTTAGTCTTGTTGCCATTTTATAAACTGCACAACCGCAGTTTAACAGTAAAAGCGCCCTTTTCCACTTTTTTTGGAAATCGTCCACATCGTGGGCTGCAATGTAAAAATTGAAGTGCGAAGGATAGTCCTGCCAATGCTCTTGAGTCAGGTCGAATTGTGCAGGTGGTTGCACGAATTATGATGAAGATTGAGCGTTCTCCATTTCACTCTGAATCGCTCCATGCAGCGGTCAATAATGGTTTCTGCCTTTGCTCCGTGCAGCAATCGTTCTCAGTCCAGCCGGTGGTCTGTCCTTAATGAGTCAATCCCACCTTCGTCGCCAGGGTGTTAGATTGCCGGACAGATGAGGCTGGAGGCTGGAGAGTGGTTCAATAATGTTTATCAACAATGTCAAAACTCCCACCACCGGGAATCCCCGGGCTGCCTGCTTTTATACAAGGCGTGCTTAGGCACGCCTTAGCCAATCAGAAACCATCTGTCAAACTAGCTGACAAAAATGCAGCCCGGCCTTTTGCAAAAAGCCTGAGAAGCTGCATTTAATATATAACACAGACTGTCTCACTGTTTGGTGCTGACTGTGTCCTATTATTGACCATCAGCTTTCAGACTGCTTGACACATGGATGGAAAAGTGGGGACAGTTTCTGAGCACTACATAGTGGCAGAAGAATGATAATTGCAGCGAGGGATGAAATGGATGGCTATGTGAATTAACGGTAGAGATCTTAACAGAATTAACAGTTAGAAATGGCAATTTGTGCTGGTCTCTGTTGTTGGAGGGTTCAACCATCTGCTGCATGTCTGAGCTGTTCATAGTATGACTATGGATCTCATGAAGAATTAGCAGTTGTAAAATTTACTTCATGAACTTGAACTCCTGCTATTTGCTAGCTACGGTCACAACAATCGGCACTACATCCTTTTCCCATTACCTTTCAGCTCACAAATGCACAAACTAGAGAAAAAGTTCCTTTGATTCAACCATCTAAAAGTAAATAATGAGCAATCCAGATATGGATTTTATCTAATGAATAGGAAATTTTATTTGAAATGTGGAATAAATTTTTACTTACCACCTTAGGCTTCACTTTCAAAAAGTAATTGTTTTCTTTTCATTTTTTGCTCAATATATGAAACCGATCAGCTTTAGAAGAATTTGTTCAATTTTTGCAGGGTGACTGATAACTGCTCTCCTCTTTTCTTCAATCACACAATACATAAATTCCTTCTTTCAGGTTACATTCACTTAGTCTTACTCATGCCATCTTTGTAACAGCCGAGTCCAGCTTTCATACACATGCAGAGAGAACAAGAGACATGGTGAGTGCATGGCAGAATGACTGAATATTTTTAAAAACTTATTTTGGCTTTGGATCATTCACATCCTCCCTTAGGTAGGGAGAACTAACAGCACAGCACAGACTGACACCAAAGAAAGAAAAGGAAAAAAAATATCATTCACACTAAGGAAAAGATTAAACGTCTTTCATATGTAATGAATAATGACACTAGACACTGAATATTGAAAAGGAAAACTTTGGGGAAAAAACAACAACTCCTGACTAGTTTTGAAAATCCAAAATAATACCAGTTTGGGGACTTCACATACTGCCAAAAATTTTTTTTAAATGTATTGGTTAAGGAATGATTGGAATCTTGCACCTTGTCTCAAATTCATCAAAGATATTGTTTGTCTGAGAACTACTGTGTTTGTAATGAATATCCTAAGAAAGGAGAATAAATTTTGCAAAGAAAGATATCTCAGTCAAACAGATACATATCACACGTCAAACCAAGTACCTTGAAGTTAGGGGTTATTCATTTATTTAGCTTATTTCTGCACCACCATACAGCTAATAAATTCTGCCTGAATCTTTGAAGCTGTTCGTAAATGATGATTTATCATTTAGTATGTGTGTGAATCCAGCCTGTTGAGATATATTCAACAATATTTTCTGTGCTATGTGGTGAAAGTCAGCAAATTAAAAGGACTGCATATATCACACACAAGACTGTGATTATTCTAATATTTTGGAAATGAAATAACAGCACATAAAAGTGATTTCTTCAACTATTATTTTTCAGTAGAATAGGTAGGGACAACCTGTAGCCCTAGGAGTTGTAGTATGAGATAAAGAAACATGTAAACAAAATATGGATGGGATTAGAATTTTCCTTTTTTTCTGAGAGGGAAGGTTGTTAGATCTATATAAGGATCGGAGAGGGGATTCCCAAGAGTGAAAAATCCCAGGGACTGGATTGGCAGTGCGCCATGTTTGAATTCTGTATAAAGAGCGCAGCCGGCTTGGCTAACGCTCAGTTCTGTTGGTACACTGTAACTAAATAAAGTATTGCTGAAAGCTACTCTGTCTCGTCTCAATGAACCCGACATCTTAGCTACAACACTGGTGACGAAGAGGGCCACGAGACAACAGACAAAAGCAAAACAGAAGAACAAAAATACAGCTATTGTCACGACAACCTCAGGGAACCAGCAGCACGAGTTTCAAACCACAAGCGGACTAGAGGGACGATCACGAGCGGAGATGACTAATGCCAGCCTGGGTCAGACCCCCTTTGACCCAACCTTCCGGCCGAAGATACAGAACTGGGAAGAATAAAATGGAGCGATATCATTGTTATCTTGAGGGAAACGAACTCCTAGATGTGCCTGATAAAATAATGTGAAATCTTTTTCTCAGCCATTGTGGCCAAGCGGCTTTTTGCACAGCCAAAGCGATAGCCGCCCCAAATCCAGTCAGTTCCACTCCCTTGGATGAACTGATTGAAATATTAAAAAGGCACTTCATGCCACCGCCAGCCAAGCTGGTTAAAAGGTTCGAACTGCAGCACAGGAAACAAAAGCCCGGTGAACCAATCAGCGTCTATCTAGAAACATTACAAGCCATCAGTGTAAATTGTGAGTTCGCCGATATTGCGAAGCCATCCTAGACCAATTTGTTTATGGCCTTAAGGACAAGAGCTTAAAACACCGCCTCATGACCAACCTGAAAATTACACTGGTCGTAGCAGTCGATGAGGCACGGACAGCAGAAACATCGGCTACAGCGGAGGCACAAATGGCAAAAATTCCTGACAATGATGACCAAAAACCAGGAAAAGCAAACAGGGTCCACAGAACTACAGACTCAGAGTCAACATTGGAATATAGCAAGGACGAGGAGGTCAACAAAACATTTCAAAGATGGGAAGAAGGCAGACTGAAGTGCCCGGTCTGTGACAGAGCGCACACCAGAGCATCCTGCCCATTTAAGGATGCCCAGTGCCACAACTGCGGGGAAAAAGGACACATTGGCCGAGTGTGCAGGTCATGCGACCAGTTACCATGCTTGGGCATAAAAAAAACAGCAAACTGACCACAGCAGCGCCCCCAGTGGACATCATCAAAGAACAGACCCGACCATCGCAAACCCCACAACCGATCAGCAGACACAAACAGCACGACAGTATTTGCAAGCAACAATGGCAACCCGACCAAGAAGATTATGGCCACCGTCCGCATCTTCGGGAAGCCCTGCGAGATGGAGATAGACTCGGGCTTGGGGGTAACACTGATTGCCTGGTCAACCCTCAAGAACCTCCGACCCGCGTTACGCCAGGAGGACATTTCCTATTCAAAGATTACACTTGCTGACTACCAGGGGAACCACATCCCTGTTTTAGGACACCTTGACATACTTTTGCAATACCACAAGTTCATAAAAACTCTCTCCATACTCATGGTCAAGAAGAGACTACAGACTCTTTTGGGGTTGGACTGGTTTGGGGCTTTGGGATTGGGGGTCATGGGAGTCCACGCGATACAGATGGAGGACATCAACAGCCTCATCCAGGAATTTGTGGACGTCTTCAGCTCTGATCTTGGCAAGTATAAGGGGATTCCTATAACATTTAGCCTAGACCCTGCAATTAGCCCCATCCACCTTAAAGCGTGCAGAGTCCCATTCGCATTAAAGCCCAAGGTTGAGGCAGAAATTGATAAATTAATTACACAGGGGATCCTAGAACCTGTGGATCATGCGAAATGAGAAACCCCAATAGTAATCCCGCTCAAAAGTGATGGGTCCATTAGGATTTACACTGACTACAAAAGCACCTTAAACAAGGCTTTGCAACCAAGCCCCTATCCAATCCCTGTTGTCCAGCATCTACTTCATTCCCTGGGACCAGGAAATTTTTTTGCTAAGTTAGACCTGACCCAGGCATATCAACAACTCCCAGTAGATGCTATGACAGCAGAGGCACGGACCATTGTTACACACAATGGAGCATTCAAATGTAACTGCCACCAGTTTGGAGTTAATGTGGTGCTAGGTATCTTCCCGAGTGTCATGGAGAGATGGCTCCAAGGGATCCCAGGCACGGTGCCATATTTTGACAACGTGCTTGTAACAGCACGTGACAAGAAACAATTAATAGCCAGATTAAGGAAAGGGTTGACCCGATTTAGACAGGCAGGGCTACATCTCAAGCAGTCTAAATGCACTATAGGTGCCAAGGAAGTTAACTTCCTGGGGTATAAGATTGATGGACAGGGCATAAACCCCACTGTCAATAAGGTTAGAGCAACTAGGGAAACCCACACACCTGCAAACAAGACACAACTCCAAGCTGTCCTAGGCCTTATTAATTTTTATAATGCCTTCTTAAAAGGAAAGGCAACTATAGCAGATCCCCTACACAAACTCCTAGGGAAGAAAATAACCTGGGTGTGGGGGGGAAAGAGAGGAAAAGCATTCCAGGGGATCAAATAACTCCTGAATTAAAAATGACTCTTCTGAAAGATTTTTAATCAGATATAATACCACCCTCCCCTTAGTGCTCACATGCGATGCATCCCCATTTGGGGTGGGAGCCGTCCTCAGCCATAAGCTTCCCAATGGAGACGAAGTCCCCATCGTGTTTTATTCTAGGACACTAACGAAGTCTGAGAGGAACTATAGCCAGCTTGACAAGAAGGCCCTGGTTCTAATAGCAGGAATCAAACGATTCCACAAATACCTTTTTGGCAGGCATTTTACTCTGGTAACAGACCACAAATCACTGTTAGGCATAATAGCAGGAGATAGACCCACACCACAAGCCCTTTCCCCAAGAATGACAAGGTGGACTATAACTCTAGCAGTGTACAATTACACGCTAATCCACTGTCGAGATTCACAGCTGAGCCATGCCAATGCCCTTAGTCACTGCCCCCTGCCAATATCAGAAAGCGAAGGGAACACTGAGGACACAGTCCTCCTCATTGACTGTGACCAACAGGTCATAATCACCTCCAAGGAGGTGGCAGAGCAAACGGAAAGTCTTCAACTGAACTCTAAGGGGTTGGCCAGAGGGTCCCATAGCAAGCGAGTTCTGACACTTCAAAAATAAGAGGGAGAACTAACAGCCCACAATGGGTGTCTGTTATATGGCAATAGAGTGGTCATTCCCAGGAACCTCCAGGAAGGCATGTTAGAAACCTTACATAGGGGGCATCCTGGGATGGTCCGGATGAAAAGCCTTGCCCAGAGTTATGTTTGATGGCCAGGAATGGATGGGGACATTCTGCACTGGGTCGGGATATGCCGACCATGTCAGCAGTCACGACCAGCCCCCCCCCAAACCCAACTAGTAACTGGAAATCCCCCCCTGGGGGATCATGGTCGAGGCTGCACATTAAACTAGCCGGGCCATTTCTAGGACACACATTCATGGTGGGTGTGGATGCCCACTCCAAGTGGCTGAAAATAGCCACGATGGGCTCCACGACCTCCCATGCAGTAATTAAAACCCTCAGGGCACTGTTTGCAACACACGGCATACCGGATATTTT
The DNA here is from genome assembly GCA_032468095.1 of Pareas carinatus. Classification (NCBI taxonomy): domain Eukaryota; kingdom Metazoa; phylum Chordata; class Lepidosauria; order Squamata; family Pareidae; genus Pareas; species Pareas carinatus. The sequence continues at coordinate 1,936 of JANHFO010031588.1, read as the reverse complement.
GATGTTCGATAATGGACCCCAATTCAACGGCGCACCATTCGAAAAATATTTAGCCAGTCTGGGCATTAGACATGCACTCATGGCCCCGGGAAAAGCGAGCATGAACGGCCAGGCCAAATGCATGGTTCGGTCAGCCAAGGAGGCCCTCAGCAAAATCCAACAGGGAGCCTGGCAAATGAGGATTGATGAGTTCCTCGCTTGGCAACATGTTACTCCTTGCAGAGCAATGGGTAGGAGCCCAGCCGAATTGCTCATGGGGCGTAAGCTACGGTCGGTCTTAGACAGACTCAACTCGTGCTATGCCCCCGCTGTAAATAAAGAGAACCCTCAAGCGACATGCACATTCAAAGTGGGGGACCCAGTGTTTGCCCTAAACTTAGCCAGCGGCCCCTGGTGGGAAGAAGGGGAGGTCACAATAGTAACCGGCCCGAAATCTTATTTAATAATGCTGGGTGTTGGCCATGCCTTGAAGCGACATATCAACCAACTAAGGGGCTGAATCACACCCAAGCCGAACCCAGGGAACACCCCCCAAACTGACGCTAACTTTAGGGTTACCCCTTTCCCAGGTATCAAAGGTGGGGACTACGTGCTACACTCACCTGAGCCCAGTGAAGTGGACTCCCAGAGCGAGGACTCAGCTTCGTTTTCTTGAAGGAAAGGGCATTGCCTGAGGGCCTCCAAAAGCCTCACGAAGAGACACAGGAGACTCCCCTGAGCACGCCCATCTCTGCAGCTAACACCCTGCTGACTGCACTGCGCAGGTTGGGGCTGGCCTTAAAATCCCTGGGCTACTTGCATAATTACATATGCAAATAATGGGAGAACAGCTTACTGGGAAGGAAGGGGTGTTAGATTCATATAAGGATCGGGTAGGGGATTCCCGAGAGCGGGAAATCCCAGCGACTGGATTGGCCACGTTTGAATTCTGTATAAAGAGAGCAGCCGGCTTGGCTAACGCTCAGTTCTGTTGGTACACTGTAACTAAATAAAGTATTGCTGAAAGCTTCTCTGTCTCGTCTCAACAAACCCGACATCTTAGCTACAACACAGGTAGTCTGTTCTTTTTGAAAATCTCTTTAGTCTATTCTAGGGCTTAGGCTAAATTCACACGTTTTTCTTATTTCAAAAGGCAAGAAACCAGGAATCATGTCAATGAAGCATGTGTAGTCTGAAAAGGCTCCAGAGGTGTCTGAAGGTATTTCTTGAGTTATATTTCACCTTTCACACAGGAGCTCAAGGCCACATAAACAATGTGCCTTACTTCTATTCCCACCCCCCAAAAATCCAACTACCTGATTGATAGGCTTGGCTGAGGAAAAGAAGTGGATCAAAGTTACCTCACAAATGTTCAGAGCTGAGGGTGGACTAAAACCTGCATTTTCATGATGCCAGTTAGATCCTTATATGGATCTAACACCTTACACTACACTACTCTACACTATTCTACACTACACTACACTACACTACACTATCTCTCTTCTGTGTATGGCAACCACACTCACTTTGTGTCATTTGCAAGTACCCAGAAATTTATAAATTATGTGATTGGTTGGTTGATTTATTTAAGATCACATTTGCCTTGTCACTAATTAAATACAATGTGGATATGGTAACTAAGCAGTCATATGTGATGCAGGGGCCACTTTATTTGTGGCTGATCTGAAGATATGTTTAGCCCATGTGTATTGTTGTGGAGTGAAACAGGAGGTTTTCATTCCAGTTCGCGTTATCCCCGCCCATGCCAGGGCGGGAGAATTCCTTGTCGCTAATTGGCTGGCTTGCCCCATTCAAAAGACATAAAGTGGGAAGCCAGCCCGCAGCTTTTGCTATTGTACTCACTGTTCCAATAAAGAGCTTGTTGAGGTTAAGGGGAGGTGAGGATTCCCCCATTCGATGGACCGGCGTCGCCCTGCTTTCTCTGATAGCATTTTGA
>JANHFO010031584.1:0-11435 GCA_032468095.1 Pareas carinatus | reverse complement strand
GTCCCTTCGGGGAGAAGGGCGGTATATAAATCTAATAAATAATAATAATAATAATAATGTCTCAATTTTTTGGGGGGTGCTTTGCTGCGACCGATAAAAAAAGTTGTTTTGAAAGATATCCAGCAATCATACCTTCAAAATCGCTATAGACAAATAACATAGAACAACAGGATTGGAAGGAACCTTGGAAGGGACCAAATTCAACCTCCTACTACAGCAGAAGACCTTAACCGTTTCAACAAAGGGCTGTCCAATCTCTTCTATAAAAACTCCAGTGTTGGAGCATCCACAACTTCTGGAGCTGAGCCGTTCCACTGATTAATTATCCTCACACCAACGATCTTTTCGAAAAAGGACGCCTGTAAAATTTGCTTTCTTGAGCTGCCTAGTAAATCTGAAGAGGTTCTTGGGGCCAATACTGTACCTCGCCTGGCATAATAAATTGCTTCTCTTTTCCGAGAAGAAAGTCGTCCCTTCTCTGGCGCCGCAGCTCCATCTCTCTTCCCGGACGATTCTGCTTACCCGGCTCGGTTTCCGTCATGTGCTGAGCTCGGGTTTCAAAGAGTGGTGAGTTTTCCTGGGAAACCTTCTTTTATTCCTGGGAAACCTTCTTTTATTCGTCCCTTGGAAATCGAAGGAACGACAGACGGAAGACAATGGCAAACCACTTCTTAAAGAAACAAATCAAATATCCCTGCACGTCCTCCTTCCCGTGAAGTTATCAGAGGTCGAGGTGAACACGTCCTCAACTTACGTACGGGCCAGAGTGGCCTGTAAAAAATGTCCCTCTTTCTTTTCCCCTTCCGGTGCGGGACGTTAGGAAAGATCTCGTGTTGTTTTCAATTTGTGACTCATTTCCGGTGGGGAAGGTAAAAAGACAAGTACCTTTTGCAAAGCTTTGTACGAGTGTTTTTGCTGTGAATCTAAGCGCGCGTTCTCTTAAGCTCACGGCTCTCGCTTTCCAGTTGTTTCTGCAGGGGAGGCGTAATGATTATGGTCAAAATGGACATGCGCGAGTTCACACGTAACTGTTTTACAGTAATTCTCAGCAAAAGAATTGCCCGGGGCATTTTTTTCTTTGTTTTACTACGTAAACATTTAGTATTAGTCAACCTTTAGCTTTACTAAATTCCGAAGGCTTCCCTAAGTTCTGCGGAATTTGTTCCCCTGTAACTAAGCTACAAGTGACCACTACCGTTAATTAGCTTTTGTGATAGACTATAAGAAAGCTCCATGCATCTGGTCAAACTAAGACTGGAGGTCGGAACGGCAATTCTTTTGCTTCAATAGAAATTTTATATTGAGATTTTGCTTTCTAAATGGCGTTCGCTGAATGAGAACTCCCTAAAGAGTTTGCATTTTTTTTATCTCCATGCTGAAGGAGAAATGGGCTGTGCTTTATATTCTGCAGAAAATGTAGTGAGATGGTGTTGAGCACTTACTCAAGAAGAAAATATCCGAGAGCAGCAACTAGAAATATGGCTGCTGTAAAGGTTCCCCACAGCGCGCTGCTCATCTCCGTTTTAAAGCTGAAGACCCGGCACCCACCAAAGACAGATCTGTGGCCATGCGGTCGACATGACTAAATGTCGAAAGGTGCAGGGAACGCTGTTACCTTCCCAGCGCGTAGGCCCTATTTCTCTACTTGAATTTTTATATTGTTTCGAACTGCTAGGTTGGCAGAAGCTGGGGCAAGTAATGGAAGCTCACTCCGTTACCCGGTGCTAGGGCTTTGAACTGCCACCATTCTGATCAAGCGTTTTATCCGCTGAGCCACCACGGCCCCTATGGCTGGGGTTATGAGTAAGGTAAACAGGACAGGAGAAAGATAGAAAGAATCTCAAAAGGGAGAAGCTGGTCATCATCTGGATGCATAAAATTGTTAGGAGATTTATAAATATACATTCTTCAGAAGTATTTGGTAATTTAATTAATTGTTATTAATCGAATGAGTTAATACATCACCAGCCTTCTAATATAGAGTCATAGTCTCTCTGGTGTCCCAAGTTAGTGTAATTTGATTTAGTCATGTTAGTATTGGGATTGGTGTGAGAAGGTGATACGATTCCCTCCCCATTTCTATAGAAGTGTATTTATTTAAATAACACCGAACTATCACCAGCTGTGCTTCAGTCTTCTATTCATTTGTCCACAGGTCTTGGCAGCAGGATTGTCTGTGAGTTTACGTGAATATTCTGTTGTATTCTAGAACATGGACCCCTTGGGGTTAGTGGCAAGTTGCCAGGGGGTCTACAGACAGGTCAAGAAATAATTGGGAAAGTAATATACATGAATTGTCAATTAGTAATTAGTTGAATTTGTGGGAATGGAATCTCCCATGCAGTGACATGTTTTGAAGTCCGCAGATTGAAAAAGGTTGAAAACCTCTGTTATAGAAGAGCGATTGAGAGGTCTGTTCTATTAGACTGTGTTAAGTTTGCAAAGTAACACATGGACACACGACTTAATCAACAACTGTTTATTAAACAGAACCAAAACCAAGACAAAGCCCGCAACGGTGTGCTTTGATATTTTATACATTTAACTTTCCCGGGAGAGGGGCGGTCCTGCCAATCAGCGTCTCTGAGTCCCGGAGCGGCTTTCGATAGGCTAGCGCTTGTTCTGGGGCTTAGCCAATAGGCGATGCCTTGTTGTCGCGCCAGCTCCACCCTTTGGACACAACAGACCATAAATTTGCTTTTTAAAATAAAAACCCATGACTTGAATTGTTAGGAAGGTTAGTGGAAAGAGCTACTTTAGATAATAAAGGATAGCAATACCACTTAAATTTATATTTTAATAATATAAAAGGTACTTATTTAATAGAACAAAATTTAAAAAGCTTAATTATAGCAAAATCATAAATGCTTATTTAATCATAACAAAATAATTTCTACAAATTGTAGAAAAATTATTAAAGTTATTATTACAAAGTAATTGAAGCTTATTTAAGTATTACACATTTTCAGTGAGAGAAAGAATGAGGAGAGACAGAAAGAGAGAGAATGAGAAAGACAGCCAATGAGACTCACACAGAGAGAATGAGAGAAATAGAGAGAGACAAACAGAAAGAAAGACACAGACACACAGAGAAACAGAGAGAGAAAGATGGAGAGACAGAATCAGAGAGACAGACAGAGAGACAGACACATAGTCACACACACAGAGAGAGAGACAGACACACAGAGAGAGACAGAATGAGAGAGACACACACAGAGAGAAAGAGAGATGCAAGCGCAGATGTAACTTCCCATTGGTCTGGAGAGGAGATGATGACGTTGAGGACAGGAAGAGGAAAAAAGAGGTCAGAGAGCAAAGATCAACAAAGATCAAAGGGGGATAGGTTAAAGAGAAGCTCTTCTATTTGTAGGGGAGGAAAGAAAACCCCTCTCACGCAAGCCTCTCATTGACTTTGCAAGATGTAGGTTTCAGGGCGAAATGTAGGTTTCAGGGCAGGGTAAAAGCTGTGAGGGGTTTGCGTTTATTTTCCTCTGGGGCTGCCCCAGAGTGGGGTCATGTGAAGGAGGTGGAAAGCAGATTTTCCCATTCTCTAGTTGCTCACTCGGGATTGGGATGACTAGTCAATAAATAAAATAAAATAAAAGGGCACAGTGCTGTAGGAAGCTCAAACTTCCAGGGTGGGAGGGAAGCCAAGCCTATGCTGTAGTTTCTCGGGTGAACACATGGAGATTGCTCTGCGTGCCGGCCCTAGAAGCCAGAGAAGGAGATGGAAGTCGGGGAGAGAAAATCTCAGCGTGGCCCACAGGCTGCCTTGCAAAAAGTGTCTCTGCAGAGGGTGGGAATCCAGATATGCATGGAAAGCACTGTGCTCGAACTTGGGAACGCTCCTTTTAACTGAATGGAGGAGTTTACTCTTGAGCAAACCCATGGGAAGCTGCTGCAATGTTTTGCTGTAGTTGCACAGGATCAGAAATCTTCTCTCCTTAAGACTTATTATGATCTGATGGGGTTAACATCAGCGATAGCTTCTTCCCTTTCAGAATATAATTAAGATGAAAATTAACCACCAACCTCTGCGCCAGCCATGTTTCTGCCAGCAACAGGCCGCAATCGCCTGCCCCCCAAATAAAACCTGGTTCTCCCCCTCCCTGCTATCAACCAGGGCCCCTTACCTCATGGAGGAGTCAGGGCTGGAGAGAAGTCGGCTGGGCTGAAAACTCTGGGGCTCAGAATTTGCGTGCTTTCAGCCAGCTGAGAGGCACTTTGGAAGCGCTTCCAGTAGCTGCTGCAGGTGAATTCAGAGCCCTGGAAGCAGCCCAGCCGCATGTGCCTCCCTGCCTCTGCTGTACAAAGAAATTTTTTTTAAATCGCCAGATTTTCCTGGCGGACCACCAAACTTTTCTCACAGACCACCACTAGTTGGCGACCCCTGGTTTACAGCATGGATTTGTTAAAAACTGATCTTGCCAAACCAACCTTTTTCATTCTTGGACAAAGTGACTAAATTAGTAGACCAGCGAAATGCTATGGACATAGTATACCTAGACGTCAGTAAGGCATCCAACAAAGTAGACCACAACTTACTTCTTGGCAAGCTAGAAAAAAGTGGGATAGATAATATCACCACCAGATGGATTTGTAGTGATACTACATCTACATGAAGAGAAGTAAGCGATGGAATACCACAAGGTTCCATCTTAGGCCCAGTACACTTCAATATCTTCATAAATGACTTAGATGAGGGAATAAAAGGAGAGCTTATCTCCTTGCAGATGACATGAAGCTGGCAGGAATAGCCAACACCCTAGACAATAGGCTCAATATCCAGATGGATCTAGACAGACTTGAACACTGGGGTCTATCTAACAAAATGAAATTCAACATAGAGGGAAGTAAAGACTTACGCTTAGGCAAGAAAAACCAAAAGTACACATACAGAATAGGTGAAACCTGGCTTAATAGCAGTAACTGTGAGAGGGAACTTGGTGTCCTAGTGGACAATCAATTAAATATGAGCCAGCTGTATGTGGTGGCAGACAAAAAAACCAATACAATCCTAACTTGCATCAGCAGAGGGATCGAATCAAGATCAAGTGAGGTACTAATACCACTCTATAGGCACTTCCGGCGACGCTGCAGCGAACGGCTCAGGGAGCAGCTCCGTTCCTCAGATAGCCGAAGACTAAAGAATCTTCTGGGAGTGAAGGTGAAAGGGGAGGCTTTCAGGGTCAGGAGGGTATCGGCAGACCCCTCTGAGAACCCTGATTCTCCAGGTCGGAGACTTCAAAAGGGCGAGGTGGGAGACAGATTGATCGCCATCAGCTGGAGCCACCAGAAGTCAAAGAAAACAACAAGAAACGCTGAAGCAACTGCGGTAGGAGTTTCTTTTATAAAAATATCCAGACACTTCATTCCATTAGCGAGAAGACTTTGAGCAAGGGAAACACCAGCCCCCACTTAAGAAAGAAATAAACGGCGAAGGAATTCTTGGGGGAAGTTTAGAGACCCAGAAAGCCATTTGTGTATTCAGAGTTGACAGCTGTGTATTAAAAAAAGTTACAGTGAGAGGAGGCAAAAGAAACCTTCTAAACTCTGGAGGTTATAAAAGAACCTAGTTCTTTCTCTTAAGGGAACTTCCTCAAAACATACAATCCTAAAGGATATAACTTTAAAGAAATGAAGCTACAGTGAACAGAATGAAAAGAAAAGGAAACAAATACAGAAAAAATACAATATTGCCATCTAGTGGTGAAAGGAGAAGTCGGTAGAGCTTAAATACAGAAACACAGAATACAGAATATAGATTGGAAGGTTTAAATCAAGATGAATAAGTATGTAAAAAAAGATCTTACAACCATGATCACACAGACTATCCAGAGCACACCACCACTGATACCCCGCAAAGAAAAAAAACAGAGTTCTCAACAGAACAACTCTGTGAGCTTTTTCAAAAAAATAATTAAATGATGCAGAGAAATGAAGGAAGTTTTGTAGAACTTAATCAGAAAATTGACAGACGGATCCTAAGTATAAAAAGATTAAATGAACAAATTAATGAAATTAGAGTTCAGAATGAATTGCAACTACAACAAATCAAAGCTAATGAAGAAAAAATTCAGATACTGGAAACCAAAGTGGAAATAAATGAAAAAAAAATACAGAATTAACACAACAAAATACCAAATTAGAACAAGAAAATGGCAAACTAGAAGGAAATTTAGCGACGTTGGAGATGAAACTTGCGGAGCATTTCCTTAGATTTCAAAATTTAAGAGAGATAGTGGACGAGGACGTTGAAGAAAAAGTGATAAAAATATTATCAGAGGTTCTAAAGGTAAACCAACCGACTGTCTGGGAGGAGCTTGATGAAATCTATAGAATTAATACGAGCTACGCAAGAAGGAATAATTTGCACAGAGAGGTTCATGTCTGCTTTGTAAAAAAGACAGTAAGAGACATTGTTCTACACAAGGCTAGAGAACAACCACTATTATTCGAAGGGTCAAGAATATAGTGATGTAAGTCCTACCTCAAATACCTAGGAAGATCAGGGAAGGTAGAAAGCACTATCACTTTCTGACAACGAGGCTCAATAAGACAGGAATCCGCTTCCGTTGGATAATACCAGAGGGCATCTCATTTTCCTGAAATGGCAATAGACACTATCTTAACACACTGTGGAAAGCCGAAGAATTTTTTTAAGAAATATGAGGTTTTACTTGAAGAGGAACGGCCAACAGACCAAACAGGAATCAAAAAGAGTAGAGGGTGAAGATCAGAGACTTAAAATGAAAACAAATAAAAGAAATGATAATAGACAAAAAGGAAAAGAGGGACAAGAAGAACCTTATTAGGCAAAAACAAGGGCAGCCAAATTGAAGCTGAATAAAAATGATGGCATACGATCCTGGAATGTGAATGGCCTCAATGAACCAATTAAAAGACGACGAATCTTCAACAAATTAATCAAGGGCAGCAAAGATATTACTTGCATACAAGAAGCACATATAACCAATGCAAACTACAACTTGCTTCAACAACCAAAGCTGGGGAAATTATATCATATCTCTACAACTATCGGGGGGAAAGGGGGAGTAGCTGTATACGTAAAACCTTATATAAACTCAAAATTGATTTATAAAGACGATGAAGGCAGAACCTAAATGATACAGATAACCACCAAAGACAAAGTCTTTCTTTTAGTACCCATATATGCACCAAACATGGACAAAGATTCTACAACCTACTCTATAAAAAATTGGCAGAGCTAAACTTTCAGGACATATGTTTAGTAGGGGACTTAAATTGTGTTTGGGACACTCAATTGGATTATAAATCAGGCAGAACAAAGAAAAAAGGAAGGAAACAACCACCATCTGCTCTGACAAAAATTGTTAAAGAATATGAGATGACAGATATATGGAGGCAATGAAACCCGACACTGAAACAATACACTTTCTTTTCAAATTACCATAATTCATGGTCAAGGTTAGATATGGCCTGGCTAACACCCAATTTACAGAATGAGGTGGAAGAAGCAGACATACTAGCATTTACAGACACTGATCATAAACCAATCGCTTTTTCATGGAGGAAAGTATCACTAAACAAAAGATGGACACTTCAAAGAGACATCCTTAATGATAAAGATTTCATAGAGAAGGCAAAAAATGAGATGAATTTTTTTTTTAGAAAACCTCAATGGTGACATACAACCACAGACAGTATGGGACACTGTAAAAGCATACTTTAGGGGGTTCTGTATCAGTTAGATGTCCAAAAGATATAAAAAAACAAAAACAAAAATATAATGAGTTGAAAGAGGAAATGAGACAAATAGAACAAGATCTAACAGCCTACCCAGGGGATAAACACTTACAAAGGAAACAAAAATTAATGAAACATAAAATAAACCCGACGGAATCTGAAAAACTGGCTAAACAAATTCAAAAAACAAGACAAACATTTTTTGAAAACGCAAACAAAATGGGAAGATGGCTAGCTGCCAAACTCAGAAGACATATGAAAAAACAGACTATAGAATGCTTAAAAGATGAGTCAGGACAAAGGACCTATGACCACGACAAAATTAAAAAGATAGCCGAGAACTACTACTCTAGTTTATATGCCAAGGAACAAATTCTACTAGAAAACACTACTCAACATCTGTCAGCAAATAAGCCAAGGGAGATTCAGGAGGAATACAAAACAATGCTAAACCACAGAGTAGGCCTCCTCAGGGTGCCGCCGGTCAGACAATGTCGACTGGTGACCCCCGGGGGGGGAGCCTTCTCTGTGGTGGCGCCCACCCTCTGGAATGATATACCCCCTGCAATTCGTACCATTTCCGACCTTTCGACCTTCCGCCATGCCTTGAAGACCCACCTATTCCATCTGGCAGGTCTGTCATAGCTGTGCCCTGGTTCTCCTGCTCTTAATTTTTGGGGTTTTAGATGGGGGTTTTAAATATTTTTAATAACAGGCTTAATTTAATTCTTTTAATATTTTAAAGTGTATATGTATTATGTATTTTAATAGTGCCTGTAAGCCGTCCTGAGTCCTCAGGAGAAGGGTGGGATATAAATTAAATAAATAATAAAATAAATAATACTCAGTTGTACATCTCCACTCCAGGTTACCCCAATGATGCTCTTGAAGTCATGTCCCAGTGCCTGGATGCCGTGCAGATCTGGATGGGGAGGGACAGGCTCAGGCTCAACCCTTCCAAGATCAAGTGCCTGTGGCTTCTGGCATCTCCATATAGCCATTTGGTTCCATCACTGGCTATTGGGTGCGATACATTGGTCCCCACAGAGAGGCTCGCAACTTGGGCGTCCTCTTGGATGCATGGCAGTCGTGGCCAGGGGCGCTTTTTATCAGGTTATCCTGATAGGCCAGTTATGCCCCTTTCTGGATTGGGACTCCTTACGCAGGGTCACTCAGGCTCTTGTCATTTCCTGCCTGGATTACTGCAATGCTCTCTACTTGGGGCTCCCCTTGAGTTGCACCCGGAGACTGAAGTTGGTCCTGAATGCGGCCGCGCGGGGGATTATGGGGGCAAGGGGTTGCTCCCACGTAACTCCTCTCCTGTGCGAGCTGCACTGGCTATCTGTGGTCTTCTGGGTGCACTTCAAGGTGTTGGTTACCATCTTTAAAGCGCTCCATGGCTTTGGACCTAGGTACCTACAGGAATGTCTGTTACCAACATCTACCTCCCACCGGCCAGTACGCTTCCACAGAGAGGGCATCATCAGGGTGCCGTCAGCCAGACAATGTAAGCTGGCAACCCCCAGGGGTAGAGCCTTCTCTGTGGCAGCACCAATCCTTTGGATTTTAATTGATTATTGCTTGGGGGGGTTCTCAAACAAGTTTTAAACAAGTCTTAAAGTTTTAATATTTTCCCAAATTACTTAATATTTTTCCATTGTTTTTTAACTTTTATACTTGATGTATTTTATCTGGCTGCTCATTGTCATGAGTCATTTGGAAAAAGGGCGGTATATAAATTTAAATAAACAAACAAATTAATAAATTGATAAATTAATAAATAAATCTGGGAGCAAACTACAACAAAAATTTCTGAAAAAACATTTTTTTTAAAGGAGTTATCTACCATTTATCGTCAAACACAACCAAGGAAGCCACTGTGCATGTGTCAAGACTCAAGCAGATCGGAGTTTCTCTGCCTCTGAATGGCAGGGAAGGGAGAGAAGCTGACAGAGAAGACAGAGCTGGAACGAAGGAGGAAGGATTGGGGAGGAGAGGGCGACCACCGCAAAACAGCTGACCATTGGGGCGTGATAAAACCTGGAAGGGAAAAGATTCGCGCCAAAATGGACAACAGCAGAATGGCAGGGAACAGAGAGAGGCAGACAGAGAAGACAGACAGCTGGAAAGAAGGAGGAAGGATTGGGGAGGAGGTGGCGAACACCGCTAAACAGCTCACCGTCAGGAGGACCTGTAGCGGAGCACGGGTACAAAAAGCTAGTATCACATATTTTCCATAACATTTTGTTGATACCAAGGTCGCATCTTCAATTTCTTTTGCAGTTTTTCATTTTACCACATAAAATAAACATTAGTAATATTTATTCTTCGTTTCAGTCTTATCTAGTTTCTTTTCGAATTTAAAAGCATAAAGTAAACTGTCCATCTGTTTAAACTTAAACATATAACCCATAATATATAACACATTTTCCCTAATTTATTTCAAACCTAAACAAACCACCTATAATATATCACATATTTTCCATAACATTTTGTTGATATCAACATCACATCTTCAATTTCTTTTGCAACTTTTCATTTTACCACATAAAATAAACATTGGTGACATTTCTATCTCCCTAATGATTACTTATCACATCTTCCATTATCCCTACATTCATTTTATAGTTTTGGTAATCTTCCACATCTTTAACAATCATTTCATATGTAATCCTTCTTTTTCATTTGTAAATCAATAAATCATTAAACTCTATTTGTTCTTCCTCTTAATTTTATCTATTTTCATTTCATATTTAAAGTCACAATTAATTTATCCATTTATTCAGACCTAAACATACAATATATAATATATGGTAAGTTTCCCTAATACATCTATTTCATGATCCTTTAACTTTCCTTTCACCATCAACTTTATTTTGCATGTATTTCCTCCCTTTTCCTTTAGCAGAAGAAATAAAAAATAAAAAATCTTTAAATTTAACCTGTGCCTCTTCTATTTAATAACTACAAACCCAACACTTTTAACACTAAACTCTGCATTGTCTTATTACTTGGCTCTAACCTTTCTCTCTTGCCCCACAATGTATATTGTGCTCTTCCTCTCTCCAGCTCTTTTTGCCTGATCACACAATTTGTTTGGCCCTTATCCTGAAAATATTCCATTTTCTTTGAAGAAGTATCGTATTTCTCTGTCCTTTTATATTTTTGCATTGTTTCTTTTATTTTCTTTAATTTCTGATTATTTTCTTTTTCCTTCTTATTCTTTTTTTCCCATTATTTTTAAATATTTCATTTTTCCGATTCCAATGTCTCTTTTTAATTTCCTGTTCCTCTCATAGATGACATTGTTCGTCCCACACTTTACGGAGCAACTTCAGCAATCACAAAGATTCTCCAAAATGTTTTTCCAGCTTTTCCCGTGTGGACACCATTTTTTCTTGCTTCCCAGTAACTAGTCTTTTGTTTTAAACTTGATCTAAATATATTCAATTTTTTAATCCAACAGTCTTTTCCTCCCTTTTCAACATTTAATTAGCTCTTCTTCTTGATCCTTTTCATCCCTTTATATTTCATTTGTCACTTCCCTAGTCATCGCGGGAACCAAAATCCATTACAATCTCTTCTTTTTGGGCCAAACATTTTAATAAGTTCTTTAAATTTAAAATAAAAAATACGCACCATCTCCGACCTTCAGACCTTCCGCCGCGTTCTTAAGACCTACTTGTTTCAGCAGGCCGGCCTGGGAT
>JANHFO010031474.1:0-11443 GCA_032468095.1 Pareas carinatus | reverse complement strand
CAAAAAACACAATAAAATGACCTTAAAAATATTACATTACCTGGGGCCTACGGAATCGCTCCGCCAAAATCTCTGCAGCGGGGAAGTCACCCCGCTGCTTGGACTGGAGCATTTCCGGCCCCCCATGGGGGGAGGGGGAAATCGCTCCACGGGACGCCAGAAATGCCCCGCGTCCTATTATTCGGAGCATCCTATAGGCCGAAAAATACGGTAAATACCATGTACTTCTTCCTGGTTTGTTCTAGATACCTCTAGGTGGCACTAGAGGCTTAAACTGATTCACAAAATCCTAGGTGTCTGAAGAGTTTGGAAGGAGTAAATTCTCATTTCAATTGACCAACTCTTTTCCTGTCTCCAAACCCTTTGTAATCAAATTACATTGTAAAGAAGTGCAAAGCTGACTTTGGAGTAGGTATTAAGGGCAGATTTGCAGAAAAGATACAAAATTCTGAAAAAGAGAGGTATCACCTTGATTTTTTTTTCATGTAAGATGGGACAGAGAGAAACATTTATAAGCTTTTGGGCTTCTGTTATTCTTCCTTGCTATAATAAAAGGCATTCCTGGAATCTCTACGTATCTGGTTCAGAACCTGATCTATTGTGAAGACCTGACACCACTCAAGAGATTATTATTTCTTCCAGGTCCTTCTTATTTTCAGATCTTGAGGCTGTTTCTTGCAATTTTATTGCACTTTAGTCATCAAGTGTTTTCAGATTGTGAGTTTTGTGGTTAGCACATACTAATTACTCATCAATTGGAATTACTATTTTAGTCTTTAATAGGCAGCTTTTAGCTACCAAACCCAACTCAAAATCTAAGCATAGGAAGCTCTCCTCCTTCTTCTTCTCCTCCTCCTCCTCCTCCTGTCTCCTTATTTGTTCTCAAAACATTGTTTGTTCCCCATCCCAGCAAATTATACTAATAATAATCCATCAATGGAGAGACTGCAGTGATTAGTCAATGCATGGCAAGGAAGAAACAATGCAGTTCTGGATAAAGATATGGGATAACCCAAAGAAATACAACAAGGATGCAGCTTTGTTAAAAGAGGTGTGTAAGAATCAAAAAGAAGTTAAAATGAAATAACTAGTAATAACAGCAGAAATGGTAGAGAGAGAGAAAAGCAAGAAAGATCAAGAATTGGTCAGCACCATGTGAAAATGAACTCCATGGTTTTTGGTTGAAACATCTAACTGGTCTATACCCACTCATTGTCAAACAATACACTATAAGGAGGCACTCCAGACTTAAAATTGTCAATAGGAAAGGTAAAAGAAAATCTGAATAGTGGATATGACAGTGTCTAGAGATGGCAGAACAGAAGAGAAAGAACTGGAGAAGTTCACAAAATGCAATGACCTGCAAATAGAATAACTGTGGTAGAAGCAAGCAAAAGTAGTACCAATAGTCATGGGGGGCCTTGGTTGCAATCCCAAAACAATTGGAGCACCATCTGAACACCATCAGCATTGACAGATTCACCATCAGTCAATTGCAAAAGGCAGGTTTGTTCAAAGCAGCTTTTATCCTATGACAATATCTGAAACACCATCAAACATTCACTTCACCCTATCCCAGGTCCTCGGAAAGGACTTGATAGACAAAATTGACAAATCCAGGCTAAACATCAGGCACACTGTGTGAACAACAGCAGCAACAGCAACAATAATAATCATGATAATGCGATTTGTTACCTTTATGTGTGATAGTAACTTGCTGTTTGAGTAGTTGCTGGTTGTTGGAGAACTGTACCTCCCCCTATAATGCTTATTTGATTTGTTCTTGTTCTTAAATGTGCTGTTCTCCTTTGTGGCATTATTATTATGTTTCCCATTTGCATATAAGAATGTATCAGCTCCATTAAGTAGAGCAGACCAGGAAATCAATTCCACAGGTAGACTAAAATTACTTTATTGAGATCGGTTAAAATTACTTTCATTAAGATTGGGTGTAGTAACAGAATCTTGCAAGTGTGATTATATTGTATTGCTTCCTCCTCCTTACAATTTAGTGAACTGGGGAAGTATCTGCTTGAACTGCTTCTGAATATTATCTTGTTCTGGACTTTAAAAATGGTCTCACTCCTTATGCGTAGGTAATGATTCCTGCATATCTCAATGAAAGTTATCTTCCTTACTCTTACGGAAAGTCTATTGAGGCAGTTGCTTCCAATAAATTGCTTTTGTTTAATGATGAACCCATGACATGACACAATGTTCTGAGTGACAGACATCCAAATCTGGCAACAACTCTTCTCAAAAGCACACCCCATTTTCCCATGGTTTTCAGAGGCCGCGGAGGCTGTGCAAAAATGGGACATGTCCTTGTACAACCTCCAATCTGTCCAAAAGTCACTTAAATCATGTTCTCATGTGTCCTGGACCCTCTGAAAATGGATTTGTTTAACACATATTATATATTTTATTTTTTGTAATTTTTTTACATTTCTTTATATAAGACATAGCACCACACGTATTGCTTGATTGCAGTTCCACTCTTGAACTTGCATCCATATCCAATCCTTGGGATTATCTGGCTGAGGAGGTTCAAGCCTATATGCAGATCAGCAGCCGGGACAGTATATCTCTTGGTCTATGCATGTTTGGTAAACATTGCTGTGAGCCGTCTTGCGTTGACTTTCAGAGTTGTCTTGTACAGTTCCATTGAGCTCTTCAGGAAGGACCTTGGTGTCCAGTTGACTTTGCATACCATCAGGCATTCACTGATCCATGGGTATGCCATTGAGCCATAAGTTTTCTGTAGTCAATCTAGGTTGTGCTCAGATTGCACTGAATCTTGAGTGATTGATCTATATATGAGCAACGGGTGTTTTGAGCCTCTGGTATTGTTTTCAATGGCCTTCTGACTTGTTTCATGTACTGTCCCATATAATCCTGTAGCTTGGCTGATGCCTCTGTCTCTCTGTCTGTCTCTGTGTCTGTCTCTCTCCACATATACATATACGCATACACATACACATACACTTAAATTTTATTCAAGGATCAGTATATGAAACATATATAAACATTTAAATAGGAAGTTAAATAGGAAGATAAAAAGCTAATACAGAATAAGAAAAAGAAAAGAAAGAAAATGAAGAGAAAGCTAAAATTGAAAAATAGAGGGGGGAAAGTAAAAGAAAAATTGAGGAAAAAAAGGAAAAAAGATACACAGAAGTAACTTCCAAACTTCTTTGTAACAAATATAAATTATAAAAAAATTATAAATTATAAATTTGCCTCTCGCTCTATGATTACAGCCTTCTTTCTACAATCTATCCTGTCATTAAAACTATAAATCATAAGCTCATTTTTTTCTGTTTTATGCAAAAAAATATCCATAAGCGATTTCTTGTCACTAATAAATGTCTATTTGAAATGTTTTCTGAATACAAGAGATTTACTGTTATTGTATGAGTTTTCTGACAAAATTGATATTTTGACACTAGTAGATTAGTGAGGTAAAAAGATAAACCTATAACAGTGTTTTGCTCACTCTTTAAAAACAGTAAAATTCCTCTGTTTTTGTATATCTATAAAGAATATATGATATTTGTTTTCTTAGACAAGTCTAAAACTGGTATGGTCGCTATCATGGATTTGGTCCCGGACTATTACATTTTCCAATGTAATAGAAGACAAATTATAATCTTTCCTGTTATTTCTGCATAGAATTGTGGCTTATATACTTTTCCATTTGCTCCATGGTGTATATCATTACAATATATGTGAGAAAACTACACGGTGTTACTAGGGAAGGAAGTGATGTAAGAAATGCCATCTATCTCAAGAAATATAAAATTATACATATGGTTTCTAAACTCAAAGGTAGACTGTGTCAACTGAGGAAATGATATCTGGTAAACATTGTAAAGGGTCACAGGTTATATTGATACATATTTGTGCATCAATACAAGAAGATGAAGAGATATGGTGAGTTGTGTGGTGCAACCTAATTATGTTTTTTAAATGTGTCTATGTTTGTTTTTATGCCAAATTTGTTGAAATATGCAGTAACAGTAGTCTCTACAGTTGGAAAGCCTTATGCTAAATTTCAGATTAAGTCAATAGCCATTTTTAAATGACATATTTTTTGGAGCGGGGAAGGATAAATTGGATTGTTATGACAGAGGCAGAAATATAAGGAAGTGTTCCTTGAACTTTTCTATAGCATAATGCAATAATCGGAACTGATCGGCTTGCTAACATATCTACCTGAAACTACTTAGAGGCCAGTAACAGTAAAATCAATGATTAAACTATCAATTTTCTTCAGTTTTCAAAAACATCCTCCTGTTTCTCCAATGGATTATTCCTATTTGAGCACTCTCTTCTCCACGTAGCACAATATCAAGATTCCTCTTTCCACATCATGGCATTTGTAGATGATCAGGTGAGCCGAGCAAGGGATCAAACACATCATCAGTCTCAATTCCCTTTGTGGCAACATCTAAATCCAGCCCACCTTGAATTCCATTGATCCTTATTTACCACCAATTTGCTTTAATTGTTAGTAGTTCAGATTCTTGTACAGAGATTTAGCATTCGATAAACCTATATTCATTTGAACTGCCTGGAGTCCTGATTTCATGTACTTGATAACATTTTGTGTAAACAATATTCTAAATTCTGGTTTAATCCATCAGCACCAGATTTTTATGGATCTGAATCACAGTTCAAATGGAGAATCATCAGCCTCATCTGTTCTGCTCCAAGCAAATGAATCAAATCTCTTCCAAACTACCCTGCTCTACCTCATTATTTGAGTTTTTATTTATTTATTTGTTTCAACTTTTATACCGCCTTTCTCCCCGAAGGGACCCAGGGCGGTGTACAGCCATTTAAAAAACACATAAAACATACAACAGATTTTAAGAGAAATTTTAAAATAATATAAATTCGATGGCTAAATTTAAAAAATTGTGATATAAAACCGATTTAAACCAAATCTAAAATTTAAAATTTGTTAAAATTAATAACTGATTTCAGCACGGAAGAGGTGAGAATTAGGCCAAACCGGCCTGGATAAAAAGCTGGGTTTTTAAGGCATGGTGGAAAGCACGGAGGTCTAGAACAGTACGAATCTCCGGGGGAAGGTCATTCCAGAGGGTGGGAGCCACCACAGAGAAGGCTCTCCCCCTGGGGGTCACCAATTGGCATTGTTTCACTGACGGCACCCTGAGGAGGCCCTCTCTGTGGGAGCGAACCAGTCGGTGGGAGGTATTTGCTAGCAGAATGCAGTTCTGTAAATAACTGGGTCCTAAGCCATGGAGCGCTTTAAAGGTCATAACAAACACCTTGAAACGCACTCGGAAACCCACAGGCAACCAATGCAACTCACGCAGGAGGGGGGCCACATGGGCCCTGCCACTGGCCCCCATAATTCCCCGCGTGGCTGCATTTTGTACCAGTTGGAGCTTCCAGATGCATCCCAAGGGGAGCCCTATGTAGAGAGAATTACAATAGTCCAGACGGGCCGTGACGAGTGCTTGAGTGACTGTCCGCATGGCAGCGCGATCTAGAAAGGGGCGCAACTGGCGTACCAGGCGAACCTGGTAAAAGGCCCCCCTGGTGACGGCTGCCACATGGACAGCTGTACATCCAGGAGGACACCCAAGTTGCAGACCCTTTCTATGGGGATTATATCGCGGCACCGGCAGCCACAGCCACTCGGTCTTGGAAGGATTGAGTCTGAGTCTATGATGTATCTTTAATTTTCACTAGCTTTATACATTTCATTTTGGTTTTATTTTCTTCAGTTTTTAGTATTTAATTTAATTTATTTTAACATTGTTTTGTTAAGACCTATATTTTAGCTGTTTCTCTTGTATGTTTTCCGTGGAATGTTTCCATGGAACAATGAGTGCATTTTAGAAATACATTTACAATCTTGTGAGTATATAGCTTTCAAAAAGATTACAATCCTATTTTCTCTAATTTTCTCTTTTCTCTTTCTCTCTGTGTGGGTGTAATCTCACAATGAAGTCCTGGCTAAAGCAGATCTTTTCAACAACCTATTCCACTAGATTACAGTATCTGTCTTTGACTTATTTTCGGCAGCTTGATTGAAAGAATCCTGACCAATGGTGTAAGTAAGAGAGGGTAAATGGAGTCTGCTTATATCAGCCACTCACTGTCTGTGCTGAGGAACTGATGCAGAAAAACTACCTTGCCAATGGATAAACCGAATATGAACCACTAAGGACAGGCCTTTATATAGCAGTACATTTTTTAAAAGGGTAAGAGTTTCAGTATGAGGATTAAAAAGAAAACTTCAGAGTTTTTGACAGTTGCATTCAGATTCAGCTAGGATAAAAATAAATAAATACAATTTTCCGGTCAATTTATTGATGTCTTTTCCTCTTATCAGAATCAGAATAAGAATTTATTGGCCAATTGTGTCTGGACACACAAGGAATTCGTTTCCAGTGTACATGCTCTATACCTACATATGTACAATAAACAAACTAGGATTACAATCATAAGATACATTCATAATCATAAAGTACATAAAGAACATAAGCATAAGATATATTCATAATTATAAAGTACATTCATCTTGTCCTGTACATATAAGTATAAGATACATTCATAATTGTAAAGTACATTCATCTTGCCATGTATATATAAGCTGCAATCGGCAAACCATGATCTTAATCATGAATACAATCACAATCATAAAGTACATTCATCATGTCATCATGTTATAAAGTACAATCATCATGTCACAAAACATCTTTCTCATGCCATACAATATATTTTTGCGATATGGCATATTTTTTGTGATAGGCTCATCTTCTTGCTTCTTCAAGTGTTATGTTGAAGCAGTGGGAAAATGCTATAGTTACGTCTGTCCATCTGATTAGAAGTGGGAGATGATAAGCATTGTCATATGTTTTTATTTCTTGAATTAATATCACTTCTTTCCTGTAGGAGCTCAAAGCACTCATGCCTCCACTTTTATTTCCAACAATCATCCAATGATGGATTGAGCTGAGAAAGAGTGACTCACTCAAACTCACCTACTAAGCTTCCATGGCTGAGGAAAGACTTCATTACTCAGGAGATCTGAAAGCTGGTATATCATCTAAGTGAGGAGTAAAAGTAATTCTTTTTACCTTTTACATTTTACCATTCGTTCAGGCTCATTCAAAGTTTGCTTCAGATTCAATGTAGTCTTCAGCAAATTCTGCTTATGTAAATATTAATCCACTCTTTCTGAGGAAATTGTTTTTTGGTTTGTCGATTGCACCTAATACATACATGACATGATAAATGTACTTTATGATTATGAATGGATCTTATCATAGTAATCATACTTTGTCAATTATAGCCTGAGTGTAAGTATAGAGTACGTACACCAGAGACAAATTCCTTGTATGTTCAGACACACTTGGTGAATAAATTCTAATAATAAAATAAATAATACTGGTTAGTGTGATACACAGGAGGATTTCCCCTTATTTTATCTTCACATTGATAATTCTGTGCACTAGGTTGGATTGAGAGATGAGATCAAAGTCCCATAATAGCTGCCATGATTTCTTGGATCTCTGATTCCAGAATTTCTGGTCTCAGTCATACATCACCATTACACCACATTGAATATCATTTTCCTAACCTGATATTTTCCTAAAATATTTTAAATTGGTTGAGCCATTCCAGCTATGAGCCATTCCTAGACTTGCATTCTCTAGTTGCAAAAAGCTATTCCATACATAAAGCATCTTCCTTCCAACATTTGGGCTACTAATCTTGATATTCTGTCTAACATGAGAATTAGCCTGTAATATGATCAACAGCAGAGTTTACTATAGGCCTTTGATCTTGGAAGGTGATCCCTGAGAAATAGTTAAACATTTCCTAGTACATGCAAATAAAAGTATTTTATATTCCTTCAGGACAATGTGATTCACTGGTTTGACTTCATTGGATAAACAATGCCTGTGAGGTTCATAAACTTCAGCCCATATGGAACATTGTAAATCAATACATTCTAAGCCATAGAAGATCTCCTCATGGCAATGTCAACTTTTCATCCCATGAGTAGAAGCTTTCTGTTTACAATTCTTCTTCACCAACCTTGGGGTCATTTTGCCAATGTTGAGAAGGGGGTTCCCAATTAAGAAATATACAGCTGCTTTCCTAGCAAACATGCATTACACAGGCCGAGTCCCATCAGTTTGAACTGATAGTTCTACCAGTTAGAAATGCAACAAAATCACAAAGGCCATGAGGCCCAATTTTCCATTAAAACCAACTCATTTGATACATTAAAAAACAACCTGCCATCAACCCCCTGTAAGAAGCTTTTGGAGAAAAAATGAAACTAGCAATTTAAACCAATGGTTAAAAAAAAATCTTTTAAAAAATTGATCATATAAGCCAGATGCTGAGAAATGCCACCCCTGCAACGCAAATTACTTTATTTTTTCAGGCAAACGTCCACACATGACCTTTCAGCATTGTTGTTAAAGGTTGCCCCCAAGTTTCTGGAGTAATACTTTCCCTGGAGTCGTCAGTCCTATGAAGTAGACCAAAGGAGAAACACAATGAGCTAATTCCACTCAATTATAAAGCTACGTTAACAGAATCAGGCAAAGTTATTTTTCTCCCTGTCCCCTTTACAGTACAAAAAATTAGGGAAGGTGTCTTTTTAGCCTCTTGGCTCATCCACATTTATGTTGGGGACTGAACTCCTTTTTATCCAACCTCACCCTTGGTTGCATCTCTTTGTCCTGTCTCCCAAGGCCATTCCCATATACCATGATTCAAAAATGCAATCCAATTCATTCTCTCTTCCATTCCATTCTCTCTTCCATTCCATTCTCTCTTCCATTTCAATCCATTCTCTCTACTATTCCATTAAATTCTCCATTCCATTTCATACCCTTCTGTTCCATTCCATTCCATTCTCTCTTGCATTCTCTTCTATTCCATTTCATTCTTTCTTCCATTCCATTAAATTCTCTTTTCCATTGCATTAAATTCTCCTTTTTCAGTCCATTCCATTCTCTATTCCATTATATTCCATTCTATTCCATTCCATTCTCTATTTCATTCCATTCTCTCTTCCATTTCATTTCATTCTCTCTTCCATTTCATTTCATTCTCTCTTCCATTCCATTCTGTCTTCCATACCATTTCATTCTTTCTTCCATTCCATTCCATACTCTATTCCATTCCATTCTCTATTCCATCCCGTTCCCTTCTGTTCCATTGCATTCCATTCTGAAGTTACATTCTGCTCCTGATGACTTCATGGGACATTTCCATGCAGTTTCCCCAATACAGTTCAGAAAAAGTTTGCTTCTGCCTTCTTCCAGGTTTTTTGCAACTCCCCAGTCTAATTTATAGCCCTGAATTTTTATGATGGTCCCCCATACCCCCCTACCGCCCCCATCCTGGTCCAATGCCGCTTAGTTTCCTTAGATCGGCCAAGCCCGGCATGATGCCACTATGTTGTGTGGCCTTTTGTCTTTATTGCCACCGAAGAAAGATCACCAAGTATAATTTGGCTGAGTTGTAATCCAAGCATGCAATTTGTGGAGAAAATAAGTTAGGACAATTTTGGAATATTGGCATGAATTTTGCAGCTGGTCCAAAGCAATCTCATATGGTTTATGTCTGAAAATTCTTTCTTCCAAATTGAACTGAACATTTAGAACACTGTGAAAAATGGAACAAATATTGCTTGGTGTCTATCAGGGTCTGAAGTTCAGATGTTGGGTGCCTTCCCATTTCTCTTAAAATGTAACTTTTTCAACTAAGTTCATCGACCTTTTAAGGTGATTTGAGATGGAATTCTAACCCAAGGTGGATGTTATTATAATTTGTTGATCAAGCATATAAATACTAAGTCAGAATAATCATTATTTAACTTAAGGTGTGAAGTAGACATCACTCTTATTGCTTGCCCTAAAGCATTATTAGGGGGAAAGGTCATTTTGTCTTTTCAGTGTATAATGCTTTAATGTAAGGAAAATACACTCTCATTATTTTGACATCTGTCTGCTCAGGTCAAAAACAGCAGGGTTGATTAGATTTTTTAAAAAATAATGGATTGAAAACTCAGAGACATTCTTATATCCTGTTTCTATAAGCTTATTACATAGTTTCATGATTGTATCAGATGCTAAAGTGCTTTAGTACTAGCCAAATGGAGCATGATTTTCGTTTGTGCCTGTATAAAACCTACAATTAATGTGTCTGTATTTATGTGTGTCAGTATATTTATTTGTGCACACATGCGTCCAAGGGGGCATTTTGAAATATTAAATATCCATTCTGTATTAATTAAATCTTGACATGAATAAAAAGCTAGTCACTAGTCTGAATTCACAATAAAAACAGGTTGGGAATAAGATAAGAGCATTACCGCAAAAGCAGCCATAATAACAATAACTATTCTTATGCTCATCGTGAAATGAAAAAAAAGTGAAATTCAGATTTGCTAAGTTTTGTTCTTGTGATTGGTGATCTGGATAGAAAAACAGACTTACAACATAGCCCCATATATGTCTACTCCCAGGTCATATAAATACGATCCTGTCTTTACTATGACTGGATTTTGAATTTATTATTTTTTAATGTAAATTCTTTACATTTATTTGTAGCCAACCCTAATTTACAGTTCCCTTCTATCTGCCTTTCCCCTAATCCATGTAATTGGTAACATGTATTTCAAGGGAACATTTTCTTATTGTGAATTTCACTAACGTCGTTTTTTGCTTCATACATTTCTCTGATGTAGGATTTATAGTGTGGGTTTCCTATCATATAAGCTCTTTCTCCTCCTCCCTTTTAGAAATAGCTACTGCTATGGGCATGTAACTTTTGGAAATATGCATTATTTCTTGGATGTGATGTTTGATGAGAAAGAGATATGCTAAAGAGACAGATTCAGCACAAGGATCCTTGTTCATAGAAATTTGATTATGTACATCTTCTCCCAAACAAATATGTTTCTGATTTCTTTAAATGGGAAGGCAGTTTAGAGAGATATAGCATTTCATATTTAACCCAACATTTCTGCATCATTTTTAAATTCTTTATTAGTATCATTGTCGTGGCAACCCATAGACATATATTCCCCACCCTGCTTCTTACTTCTATATTGGTCTTGTTTTTTTCAATTTTTCCTACATATACAAACGCAAAAGAAAGCCACAGGCATTTTATGTTTTTAATCAGATGAAGAAACAAATTTGAAGAAGCAGAGTGGATGGAGGAATCAGGACATGAAATATAACATTGACAGGTTGAATTTAACTGAAACTTCATGTCCTCATTCTGATTTGACTTTAAGTAGCTGATCGTGCAATGCAATCAATGATATTTGAGAATGTAGTAAGATAGAATGCAACAATATAATATGATTCAGAGAATGGCTTTATTTTAACAAACCATGAACTATGGAGGGAGGGAGAGAGGAGAGGGGAGA
>JANHFO010031236.1:0-11457 GCA_032468095.1 Pareas carinatus | reverse complement strand
GAATGAACAGTTCACTAGTTCACTCTGTTGAAAACAAAGTCAGCAAAGCAAAGCTCTTCAAAATCTGAGCTCTCACACAGGAGGCAGAGAAGCAGTTTGAAAAGGATCGCCCCTCCCCCACTTCTTGAAGTGACAGTTGAGCCAAGTGGCAGTTGCTGCAGAACAGGGGGCGGGGCCTAACACTGTTAGGGCCCCGCCCCCTCACAGCCTGAAGGTCAGAGTTAGAAAGCCCAGCAGTGCCATCGGCTTCCCTGCCTCCGCTGGGTTGTGCCTACAGAGGCTGTTTAACTAACTCCACCCTTACATTCAAATAAAAAATGAAGGGCTCTGAGGCAAGAGTGCACAAAAAAAAGCCTCTGAGCATGAGGCAAAGCAAACTTCTCCATTTGAAAGGAAACTCAGAGATAGTACCATTCCATTTGGGGAACATTTTCTCATCCTCAAGGGCAATCGGAGAAGGAAGAAAATCACAAAAACAGCCTGTTTTCTGTCATGTTGCCAAGAAGGGCAAAAGGTCTTTGAATGTAGATGTAGAAACTCCATTAAGTTAGCTGCTTGAGCAAGACTCATTGATTTTTGGAAGCAACTTGTCTGTGGATATCCCCTGCTTCCCTCTCTCTTGGGTCAGCTCACTCTTGTTTCTGCTTGAACGAAGACACAGCCCATTATCCTCTGCCACATTAAAATGTCTTACCATTGGGAATTATTTTCTTGATAGCACTCTTTGGCCTGGTTAGTAGAATCATAAATTTGCCATTTTGAATTTAAGTTCTCTGGTCAAGAGTTGAGGTGTTTCCCAGAAAGCAGAAAACCGCAAGGGAAGATTCCCTACCTTACCCCTCAATTTCCCCATCCCAGGGTAAAGGGTCTTCCCACCACAATGCTTTTTGGTGACCAGTAGAGGAATAAATGCCTTTTTTTCTCCTTTGCTGTACGTAGTGACTGAGTCCCTCTAAACATCAGATCATAGATTTCTTCTACAGCTTGCCTCTTCTCTCCCCCCTTCCCCCAAAACCTCTTTTCTTTCCCTAAAACAGGAAAACTGTTGCAAAAATGCTAGGGCAGAGATGGAGAAGCTGGTGGCAATGAGGCAAAATTCAAGAAAACATGCTTAATTCATAGCATGCAACAGGAATTGTGTGATCCCAATTGATAGTATCAGCACGACAGTTGTTCATATTCCCTTTGCAATGGAAAAATATGGAAAAAATATTGCAGTAGCCAGGATTTTTTTGTTTCCTTGGCTTTCTATTTTAGCAGTTTCTTTCCTTTGTTTTCTCTCCAGTGACTTTAAGGCAGTGGGCAGCTTGCAAACTATAGTAAAAATAGTAACAGTTGTAAAAACAAACCATAAAAACCAGCAAAGAACCTCTCAGATCCTCCAGACACAAGATGTCTCCCTCACATCCATATTAGACTTAAGAACTTTGCTGAGATTCAGCCTCATATTATCTCAACATTTCCATGCAAAAATGAAATTAACATCAAAGCTTGACCTTGTCAGATTGAGGGTATATCACAGCGAGAGAAAAGCTAGCTGAAATATAAGAGAACATCAGAAATTAGGAATATTCCAAATTTGTGGAGTACTGCGTGGAACATGAAAAAACTCTCAAGCAGAGGTTCTCAGAGTCATATTTTAGGGAAAATGAACAAATTTATGAGTTGATGCAAATTGGGTAAGCCTTGCCCATAAAAAATTCAACTGATGTGAGAATTGGCTTCATTTCTTCCTGATCACATGAATTCATTCCGTATTTTGAAGAATAACAGCACCATATGGCTTTTTATTTGTGCAGAATATATTCTTTAAAATGGGAAGTCCCCCCCCCCCAAACTGGATTTAGGATTTAGCATGTTTGAAATTGCACCATGGTGTTGACTTGGGCTGAAGATGAATTGATAGAAAGTGATTGCTGATTTTTAAGACATGACTCCATGTCTTGGGGAAGGATATTCAGAAAAAAGGGAGGGTGTCTTCATCCAAGTAAAAAGAATGGAGAGGGTTGATCCATGACGGAAATCCAAGAAATTCTGGCAGGAAAACTACTTGGAATCAATTTGTGACAAGCAACAGAGTATGAGAAAATGTAAAAGTAAAATTGTTAAATCGAGGTCATTAATGTTTTGCTTAAAACCTTTAACAATTCACTTAATGACTGAATGGGAAGTGATGTTGTAAGGCGGTGATGGTGGTTGGCATGGGTCCCAGAAAGAAAAGCTGTTTGCTAGATATGGTTGGTACAGTAACTGAGAAGGCACCACTATCTCTCTGATCCAAACACATATTTTTTTAGTCTATTTTAAACTTTTGCAAACCAGCTTGGTCTAATGGTTAAGGGACCAGGCTAGAAAGAGATCATGAGTTCAAGTCCTGCCTTAGTCATGAAGCCAGCTGGTGACCTTTGGCTAGTTTCTCTCTCTCAGCCCAACTGACCTCACAGGGTTGTTGTGGGGAAAATGGAAGGATGAAGGTGTGTTGGATATGTATGTCGCTTTGAGTTATTTGTAAAAATCAGAAAGGCAGAATAAATATACAAATAAAAAATTAACTGTACAATAATTTTACCTTTTTGTATATGTATGTTTTATTATACTCTCCGAACTGCAAAATGGGTGGCATATAAATTTAGTAAATAAATAAAGGAATTTAATCTGACCCTGGGAATCAGAAGGGAGGAATGAACAATTAAGGAAGCAGTTACAAAAAGGGAAGAAAGATTTTGTTTGGTATAAGACAAAGTAGAGAGAAAGTTTGTCAGGCTTGCAAGATTATTTCGTTATATCTCACAACAGTATAAAATATTCCTGAAAATCTTGCTGCTCTTCATACTGCTCACCTCAAAAAGGCTGAAGCTAAAGGAATGAAAAATTGAAATCCTAGACTTATGAACCATTCTCACCAACCTGATAGCCTAAAGAATTGTTTCTGAATTATTTCTGAATATCTTTCTTTCTGCCTCTAGAATATCTTCTGATGCCTGTTGTTAAAAAGTGGGGATGATATTGTCCATTTAGAAGTAGAAATTTTCCCATTCACAAAAAATAGGCAAATTAAAAGGAATATCTAAATGGGAAATGAATGGGTCAATTCCATTCAGAATTCACAAGGAGAGAAAAAGGGACAGGGAATGACTTTACTCTCAGGCTGATGGAGATCTCATTGGCTTTTATTGTTAAAATATTAAAAAAGGATGACTATGTTCCCTTATTTCACTGTCTGACTTCAACTCAGGCACACCAAACAATTCAATTTAAAAAAACCTTCTGTAATGTTGATTCCATCGTATTGATATTTATATTATAAATATTTATACAATCCCTTAAAGTAGCTACTAAGCCTCTGATGAATATCTGGGTCACTCTTCACTTAGTATTAGAGGGAGAAGAATCCACTTCTCATCTGGTGACATAAAGTGTAACTGCAAAGTCCAGGTATGACTTGAATATAGACTGAGGACTACCAATTGGTCATTTTTATTTGCAGTTACAAATTAAAAAAACTGGACTATGCTACAAATACTCCGGATTCAATTTCTGCTTGATCGTGTGTTACTTATTATGAAGAATAAATCAAGCACACAGTTTTTAAAATATAATACGCAGTAGTATTTATTGCATATTGCTTATTGTAAGATATTTCTACATTGTTTATTATAGAATAACTCATAAGTAGTGATGGTAATGGTTATCTAAAGTCCACTAAACACATCCATATAATACATATCAATACAATATTTAAAAAGTGGAAAAACTTAACTAATGGATGCTGAAAATGTTACACAAAAGATATCCCTCTATCTAATGGAACCAGTACTCCAGAGAAGAGAAGAAGTAGCCTAAATATAACATGTTCACTCCCAGATGCCATCTAGACTGCATTTTGATTCCCACCTTAGCTGGTTAAATAGGAATGGAAGGGAGGTCATAACTTCTCTACTGCTAGGTCACCTGCATGGAAAAGAAAATATGAGAAAAAAGCAGGAAGGAATTTGTCAGATGGTATGGAACCATATGACTCTGATCAAAGTAAGAACAATTGAAAGAAACAGAGATATTGAAATTTATCTCTTTGGTACATAGCTAGAAAACATATACAGGTAGTCCTCAACTTACAACAACAACTAAGTCCAAAGGTTTGGTCTTAAGTCATTGCAGTTTTAAATCACGTCACGATGTGATCAGACCCAATTTTAAAACCGTTTTATGTTCTTAAGTGAATCCTATCCTAATGGGTGTTTTTTGCTTTTTTTTCTGGAAAATAACAAAAAGCATCACAAGTTGCCATAGTATGCTGCAACTGGTTGTAAATTTCAGCTGGTTGTCAAATGGGGTGGTACAGCTGACATAACTTTGAAGAGGGGTTGTAAATAACTTTTTTCAAGACTGTCATGACTTTGAACAGTCTTTAAACAACTGGTCTTATATTGAGGATTACCTGTACCCCATTGAGGATACAAAGTGTGAGACTGTTTTTCTGTTATTTCATCTGCCAATACCCTCACCCCCTCTGCTTAAAGTTCTAAATAAAGTCACCATCATTAATGAAATCATACATCTTTGCAGCATGCCAGATATCACTGGAAACTTCTGGACATGCCTGCTGGACTTTGCTCAGCTGGAAGACACAATAAGAAGTGCATCAAATAGCTGCCAAAGTGTCTTGGAGAGTAATTCTCCTTTCCTTGGCCTATCGACACAAATATTACTAGCAAGGAATCATTCCAGGGATTCCTTAGTCCACCATCAAGTGGAATGAGAGGGGAAAGAACCCCTCCCTGCCCTTTTGTTACAAAAGAGAGGTTATATGAGGGTGGGGTCCCAAGACCATCACAGGACTCAAAGCCTACAGTTCATGGTACTTTAGCTTTGCTACCTACATTGAGCTGAGAATGATGGTTCCCATAGTAGAGGAACTGATTCAATACTGCAGAGAACAGTCTCCATTTCTGCTGCTCAAAGTGTTGTGGAATGAAAATATGAAATTTGATTTTCACCCTAGAATCAAGAATCTCACTGTCAAAGTATATGCAATTGATAACAAATTATTCTCTCCACTACTGGAGCCATCCTGCCCCTCTAATATTGCTCCAGCATTCTTAAAATCCAGCTTCTTAGAGGGAGAAACACTTTGGGGTGCATAATTTCAGAAAAGAAATCTGTCGTCGTCAGTAATTCAGTTGTGTCTAACCTTCAACCACTCTATGGCTCAGCAATTTTCATGCCCCTCACACTGTCTTCTTCAGATCCACCATGGTCATCCCAGTGTCTTCTTTAATTGTCTAGCCAGAAGATGCTAGGCCAGCTCCTACTCCTTTTTCTGATGATCACCCCAACATGATTGACTTTTTGAATGAGTCACCTCTCATGACATGGCCAAAGTATGACAACAGCCTGTTTGGTAATCTTGGTTTCAAGTTATATTTTTGGGAAGGGCTTCTTTGTTATTTTTGTAGTCAATTGGATGTCAACTGCCAAGAGATATAGGGAATTCAGACCCCCTTCTCTCCACCTCATGAGAAAAACTTTTCCTTTGATTTGGTAATCTCAGCTGAAAAGGGCCAAAATGCCCATGGTTCAAATGAAGTTTCTAGTTAGTATTCAAGGGCATCTCGATGTAAATGTGTTCTTGTTGCAAAGGAAGTGTCAGACTGTAAGTGACAGAAGCTTTGAGGCGTCTTCCCCTCGTGTCCCCGGTGCTCTCTTTTTGAGAAGGAAAACTTGAAACCCTTCTGAGACTCTCTCCATTCTGAGGATTTTTTTTGCACCACACTGGGATTGGACCAAAGAGACTGGGATTGAAATCTGGGGTCAATGCCCAGCCATTAAAAGTTCTACCTCCAAGGGGTGCCTACTGTTTGGGCTGTCTTCCTCCTACTCTCAGAGACTTCTTGCCACAGGTTTTGGCTGATGCTCAGGTCTCTTTTTAGACAAGCTACCTCCCCTGAGATTACATGCTGAATGCCTGTTTCCTGAAGGGGACCTTCCTTTTCTCTTGACTGGACTTTGTGGAGATATCTGGGAAAAGAGAGACAGGTTGACTACAAGATGGGGGAGCATTCCCAAAAGTTCAGGAGTGCTTGAAAACTCCAACTGACATCTAAAAATAGAACTTTTCAGTCATGAAGACAGGGAGTTTTGCTCCTATTTTCAAACTGAGAATCTCAGTGCCAAACCATACATGTGTAATTGATCATGAATTTTCCCCTCAGCTTCTGGAGCCATCCCACCCCATTAATATTGCTCCAGCATTCTTAATATACAGTCTATTGGAAGAAACATTGGGATGGCATATTTCAATATCCAGGTCCCTATAAACACTCCCACCCACTTATGTGGATTCTGAACTTGGAACATTACAGATGCATATTTATGGAAAGATCCTTGCCTGAAGAAAAACAATATTTGTGATGAGTTCTTATGGTACAATCTTCCAGTTATTGTTCAGTGGGACATTTACCAGAATTTTTAACAAGTGATTCTGTGAATGTTTGCACTGGCCAAGTATTGCTTCAAGCTCCTGAGATTTCTATGGCCTTACCTTCAAAATACAAATAAAAGCCCTGAGTTGGAATAAGATGGACCAACTGCTAGGAGATATGGGAAGGTTAGGCCCATATACATTATCTCCTCTCCACTTCATTAGAAAAACCTTTCCTTTGATTTGATGATCCCAGCTGAAAAGGTCCAAAATGGCCATGGTCCAATTGAAGCTTCTGGGTGGTATTCAAGGGCAGCCTGATGTGAACTCTGATGTACCAGTCAAGGTGCAAAGTGACCAGTTAATGAGTAACTCTCTTAAAGGCCTCTCCCTTCTTACTCTTCGAGTACCACAAACAGATGTTCCTTACCCCATAATAAAAGAAACAAAAGGTTGATCTGATATCATACATTTTGAGCAAGGCAGTTAGTTCCGAAGCAAAGCTGCGAAAATTGTTATCTTCCAGGAGAGTCTGGCAGGAAGCAGCAGTGGAGAGAACCAGAGAATTCAACTTCAAACCGTCTTCTCCAGTCTTTGCTCTTTGTACCAGCCCCTTTTGATCTGCTATTCCGCTGCAGCTTGTCTTTCAGTGCAAAGGAAAAGTACCCCTCGCTTAAGGTCCCTTTTTGTGGACGAGTGTTTGAAAGCTGCATTTTGTTTCTCTGACAGACTAGGTGAACTTCTGCTAAATCTTTTAAGAATCCACTGGTAGCTCTTCTCCTCTCTCACCAGTACCTTCCATTTCTCCTTTGCCATCCATTACCACCCCCCTCTCACTTACTTACTATAATGGCAGGACTATATAGATTCTTGTTCCTGGGCACCTGGGATTTCATTTGCCCACTCTTCTTCAGCCAAAACAGTTCTGTGATTATTTTCCAGCAGGCCAGATATCACCAAGAAATTCTGCAAATGCCTGTTGAACTTTGTTGAGCTATAAAACACAGAACTAAGTAGATCACTGTTGCCAAGGTGTCATGGAGAGCAATTATTTTTCCCTTGGCCCATTGACACAAATATTACCAGCAAGACATCCATTCCAGGGATTCCTTAGTCCATCAAGTGGAATGAGAGGGAAAAGAACTCCTTCCTGCCTTTTTGTTCCAAAAGAGAAGTTATATAAAGATGGGGTCCCAAGAGCAATACAGGAATCAAAGCCTACAGTTCATGGTACTTTAGCTTTGCTAACTACATTGAGCCAAGAATGATGGTTCCCATAGTAGAGGAGCTGGCTCAATACTGCAGAGAACAGTCTTCATCCGTGCAACTCAAAGTGCCGTGGAATTAAAAAAAGGAAATTTGCTCATTTCCTAGAATCAAGAATCTCATTCCCAAAGCATGGGCATGCAATTGACATGACCAAAGTATGACAGCTTCTGTTTGGCAATCTTGGCTTCAAGTGATATTTTTGATGAGGGCTTCTTTGTTAATTTTGAAGTCAATGGGATGCATAATAGTCACCTTCCTCAAAGAACTCCAGGGCCATATAAATGCTTCCCCCCCATTCCTCTGCAATTCTGGCCTTCAAACATTACAGTTAAATATGCATTTTTATGAAGTGATCGCTACCTGGAGAAAACCAACTTTTGTGACAAACTATATTCTTATTTTACTTGATGTGTGTCCTCACAAACTATCTCCAGTTATTGTTCACAGTGGAAAATTTAAGAGGCGTTTTGCCATGTGATACTGTAATCGTTTCCATTGGCCAAGTATTCTTCAATCTCCTATGCTTTTACCTTCAAAATAAAAATGAAGTACTCTAAGTTAGCAGAAGATGTGACAACTGCCAAGATATATGGAGAAGCCAAGCTACCTTCTCTTCCCTTCATGAGAAAAATCTTTCCTTTGATTTGGTGACCTCAGCTGAAAAAGTTCAAAATGGCCATGGTTCAATTGAAGCTTTCAGGTGGTATTCAAGGGCATCCTGATGTGAAGCGTGTTTCACTAATCAATCTGCAAGATGATCGTGGTGTTAGTGACTCTCTGAAAGGCTTCTCCCTACTTGCTTTGGCCGTGTGTGCAACCTTGAATATAGGAAGATCAGGATAGCTTTTTTTCTCTCTATCTCTCAATCTTCCTTTTCTGCCACGCATTACTGCCTCCCTCCCACTTACTTACAAGCACAGGAAGACTAACGGCTCATGTTCCTGGGCACTGGAACTCTCATTTGCCCACACCTCTTCAGTCGCAACAGTGCAGCAATTGCATTGAAGCCCTGAATTATATGATGTTCTTGTTGCAAGGGGGAAGTGTCAGGCTGAAAGTGAGGGAAGCTGTGGGGCGTCTTCCCCCCGTGTCCCCAGTGCTCTCTTGAAACCCTTCTGAGACTCTCTCCATCCTGAGGAATCTTTTGCAGCACACTGTGATTGGACCAGAGAGACTGGGATTGAAACCTGGGGTCAAAGCCCAGCCATTAAAAGCTCTGCCTCCAAGGGGTGCCTACGGTTTGGGCTGTCTTGCTCCTTCTCTCAGAGACTTCTTGTCACAGGTTTTGGCTGATCCTCCAGTCTCTTTTTAGACAAGCTACCACTGGGGTTACATTCCGAATGCCTGTTTCTTGAAGAGGACCGTTCCTTTCTCTTGACTGGACATTGTGGGGAAATCTGGGAAAGGAGAGACAGGTTTTTGGAGCGCTAGCAGAATTTTACGTCTCCAGATGAAGAAAAACCACCAAAACCGGCCATCTTTGCTGTGTCCTTCCCTTGGAGACATGATTCACAGAGCTGATGAAGTCTCCTGGCCATGAGAAGCCTCATAGGGGACTTAGGCAAACTGCATTTTCAATATTCCTCCTCTCCTTTTGCCAGTATGTAGATTGGTGCCACTAAGACGAAAAATCCCATGGAAGCAAAACAACTTGTAAGTGTGGAATCAGGAGCTTCAGGAGGAGGGACGCTGACTGGGTTAGGTACACTTGACCTCTGTCTAGTCTCTGTGTGCAACCTAGAATATCGGAAGATGCAGAGGTAGCTCCTATAGATTCCTACGTAGAGGAGTCCATTCCTGAAGGAGCTCCTTGCCCTTTCTTCTCAATGTTCCGTTTCAACCCAAAGTGTGTACTCACCATGCTTCTCCACTTCTCACAATTTTGCTTTTTCTTCTGCCAGGGGCTTGTTTGTGTTCTCTAGTTTACATGTTGGAGAACTTGCTGTCCTGGCCTTTCTTGTTTTTCTTCCAAAACGAGAGAAACATCCAAAGAATGACTTAAAACAGATAAAAAGGAATCTAAAAAAGGAACAGAATAAAGATTCTTGTTTAGAATCATTTTAATTCAATTGAACACGTTATTCCCATCACAATATTCCTGTGATGGAAAGCAGCCAGAGTGGAAACATCAAATTTCTGAGTTGAATTTAACTTTGGTAGGGTTTTGCCTGATCTGTGGATTTGTTCCACTGCCTTATGTGTTTATCAAATATAAAAAGCTTTTCCTAATTCAGAGGCTAGGGATGGTATATGATCTCAATTGATTGGAAAAGTGATTGACCCAGGCTTTTAGCACCAAGGAGGAATAAAAGATAAAATTGCTCTTGAACATATTTGCCACATGTTTACTTTTGTTAAGAGAACAACAAATAGGTGTTTTCCCCTCTGAAGTACCCCGATCCTCCGAAAGGTTGGCTACAAAATGAAGAGGGTTGCCAGAGTTTAGCAGCCCTTGAGAAATCCAACTTATTTCGGAAAATGGAACTTTTCATTCACTGAGGCCATTGTATTGCCAAGGACTGCTAGCTCATTGGATATGAACTGCCTTTTAATGTCTAAGATCCATTAAGTTAGCTGCTTGAGCAAGACTCACTGATTTTTGGAAGCACATTGTGGAACAGAACAGAACAGAATAGAATTTTTATTTTGGCCAAGTGTGATTGGGCACACAGGGAATTTGCCTCCAGTGCATAACCTCTCAGTGTACATACAAACAACGAAGTGATAGGCCATAGATCATAAATCAGTTACAATAATTAATCATAAGATACAAGCAACAAGTGATAAATCACAAGATACCCAGAGGGGAAGATAGTAGGAAAGATGAGAAGATGAGTAAAGAGAAGATTAGAAGGATAATAGCAATACAGTCTACTACATGGGTCAATATCTTTAGGTCTAAGACAGTGCTGTGGGAATTAGGTGTTCAGTAGAGTGATGGCATGGGGGGGGGCTTGTTTTTGTGTTTGATTGTTTTGGCATGCGTCCTGAGGGAAGAAGTTGAAACAGTTTATGTCCAGGATGTGAGGGTTCTGTCGATATTTTCTAAGCCCTTTCTGGTTCGTGTAGTATACAGATCCTCAATGGAAGGCAGGCTGGTTGCTGTTGGATCCTGGGGCCAGCAGTTCCTGCTGGAGGAAATGAGTTGTAACATTTCCTCCCACCCCGGTTCTTGGACCAGTGGACTGTTGGGCTCCAGTGCCCTGATTGGTTGTTAATTAAGCACTGGTATTTAAGCTAGCCTAAACATGGAGCCTGTTGCTCGCACTGTTATTCTGTTACTGTTTGATTAGCAATAAACGTTCTTACCGAAGATTCGCGATCCAACCTGTTTCCTTCCGCTGCTCGATTTAACGGTTGCAATTGTTTTTCTGCAGTCTTAACTATCTGTTTTAGTCTGTACCTGTCCTTTTTGGTTGCTGAGCCAAACCAGACAATTATTGTGGTAGAAATGACAATAATAATTCTGTAGAATTGTATCAGCAGATCCTAGGGCAATCTAAGTTTTCTGAGTTGATGCAGGACGGACATTGTTTGTTGTGTCTTTTAAATGATGGTTTTAATGTTTCAAATTCTGGGCGATAACAGAACCCAGAAACATGAAGGTCTCTTCTGTTGATACTGTGTCATCTAATATTGTAAGAGGTGATAGGAGAGCTTCTTTAAAAATCTACTATCTCTACAATTTTAAGTGCATGCATTCAGCTCCAGATTGCTCCAGCTGCACCACCTACCTCTACCTCTCATCAATATACAGACTCATCATC
>JANHFO010031167.1:0-11461 GCA_032468095.1 Pareas carinatus | reverse complement strand
CTTCCCAGAGCACAAAACAGAGCATGACATATTGCAAACATAAGCTAAATTATACTAATAATCTGGTTTAAAAAACCCCTCCTATTCATTATAATCTTAGCTCTTCTTTTATACAACATCACCATATTTATCACATTTTCACTGAATTTATAATAAACCAAAGATCATACAACATAAAACTGAAAATACTATAATGGATATACCTGCTATAAAGGCAGATATAGAGAGCTGAAAATTTATGCATCTCTTGAGTGATTGAGAAATTGTTAACTGGTGTCCATATATAAGTGACTTCTCACAAGTTTTAAGGAGCACAGTTACAGTATGCATGGTATCTAGTTACTTTTTATTGAGCTTATATGTTTGATCTGGGCACAGACTCAAACACATGTTTTTTTAATGCAGGTATTCCAAAATTAAAGAAGCAGAATACCAGTAGCTAAAGAAATGTGAAGCTCTGGAAAGATGCAAGGAGGAAAAAGCAGCTGACTCAGTTGAATATGCTGCACTTGGGTTCAATAAGGCAGCCTTGCAGATCAAGTCAGTAGA
Source organism: Pareas carinatus (assembly GCA_032468095.1). Taxonomy (NCBI): domain Eukaryota; kingdom Metazoa; phylum Chordata; class Lepidosauria; order Squamata; family Pareidae; genus Pareas; species Pareas carinatus. The sequence continues at coordinate 10,912 of JANHFO010031167.1, read as the reverse complement.
ACAGGTAGGACCCAACAATCTTGCTGAACTCCTCTAGAATTTGTCTACAATAACCAAGAAGTCACAGTTTTCAGATTTGCTGATCTAAGATCTACTTGAGTGTTTGGCTGAATTCCAGCCATAATGTACTGGATCTGTGTCCTGGTGAAAAGACATTGTCTATATCCACCACACCTTGAGAGTATATTGAATAGTAATAAAATTGTGTAATGTTTTCCTTAAATTTTATAAGCACTTTTTTTAAAAAAGATAGAAATTTATCAGTTTATTATTCTGATTATTCTATCTATTCTGATTCAATAAAATAAAAAACCCTACTTTCTGTCCATAAAATATAGACAAAGAGCATGGAGAAGAATTCTTAGAGTGACTTATTGACCAGTTGAAATTCAACTGTATTTTAGCAGAAACAACTTAAGTTCATTAGGACCACTAGAATTGGACTTCAAAATTCTGGTTAACACTAAAGCTTTAAATCTTTGGTGTCATCTACTATTGTGTGGTCCAGATCTGGTAGCCCTCATGTTTATGAAAGAGAAGACTAAATAACCTTACTATCCTTCCATGTATCCATAACAATCTGTTCTGAAAAGCCCCCTTTAGACAGATTTGGGGTTGGATGACAAGAATGTAGGTGATAGTAACAACCCCCAAGTGCAGCTGTGAGTTCTACATTTGATAATTTTTCAGTCATTCTCCCAATCCACTACTTTCCCTGCATCAAAAACTAAATAGAAAAAAATCTGCCTTGGATTTCTCTAATTAACTTGCTAAGGAAAGAAAGGTCATTGCAACTAATTTTACATCTTCAACTGTGGACATATTAGATGTCACCTTTATCTTTTAGAATGAATATGTAGATAAGTTTATTGTGTGCATATTTGACCAAGGATATGACTGTATGACATTCTGCATAAAGACATTGTAGGAGGAGAGCTGTCTTAATCCACAATGGTAAAATATCAGTCTGGTAGCATCTAACTATGCAGTTAACTAACACCTGACTAAAGAATATATATAAAAAAGCATAAACCTTGGTGAACTGCATCTCACTTTATCAGTTACATTCTAGATTTATATAACTGTAGCGAAAGAAGCATACTAATCCAGAGGTCACCAACCTGTGGCCTACTGGTGGTGCACGAGAAAATTATGGTGGACAGCAGAAAAATCTGAATGTACCTGGCAGGTGGCAGTGTCAAAGTTCCTGCTCCTGGGGATGACAGAGACAGCGAGGCACATGCCTAGAACGGTGTGGGCTGGGCTGCGACTCTATCAGTGGGCATCAAAAGTTACATGAATTCTGAGCCCAGCCAGTTTTGCTCCAGGCGTGTGCCTCACTGTCTCTGCAGCAAACTGAATAAAGAAGAAAAGGAGTGGGTGGTGCCACCTGAACAACTTCCCTTGACATCAGTGCCCAAATAAGGAGCTTTAAAATCTTTTTTGGTGGGTGATGTGGGAGAGATACTGCTCGACAAACAAGAGTCTCTTCCCACTCCCCAATCTTGTGAGAGTTTCTCTCTCTCTCTCTCTCTATCTATCTTATTCTCTTTCTCTGCATATGTGTTTGTCTCTCTGTCTCTCTTTCTCTCTCTTTCTCTCTCTCTGTCTCTTATTCTCTCTCTGTCTGTGTGTGTCTGTGTCTTTCTTTTTCTTTCTCTCTTTCTGTCTCTGTCTCTCTCTTATTTATCAGCTGTAACTCTTTGCTGTCCACAGATCACATTGTTTGATTAATGAACTAAAATAAAGCCAAATATTCACATTTTCAAAGGAAGAAAATCAGAACAATCCCAAGTGTCCTGGCCGTAGAAACACAGAACATTTCTCAGACTAGGGACTACACTTGGACTTTAAATGAACTTTCTGCTTTTCATTCTAGCAACAGGTGAGAACAAAACTTAGGCAGTATCAGAATATTAACTACTCTGATTCAATTGACATCACAATTTCATTTAAACAATTATATACTTAACAGAATTCCTCCCAGTAAGTCTAATAACTTTTCCTCCATCATGTTAAAAATTAAGCTTCAGTAGATTGTTATGGAATTGCTCTTGGGTCTCTAAAATTGTGTCTGGCTTTGAGACCGCTTTGCATCTGCTGAATATGCCTAATGAAAAATATTTAAATTATTCTGCAATACCAGTACTAACACTTTGAACTGAATATTTGCATTCTACTTCAATTTAAACTTATAAACTATGTTTATTTTTCTAATTTTAATTTTCTATCTTATTCATTATCTGTGTATAATGTAGCCTGAAAGCTTGTTTGCTTTTTTTGTAGTAGTTCATAATTATTTTGGCAGCTGAAGCAAAAGAATGACTTTCAATTAGTTTTAAAATTACAGAAATACTTGTTTTTTGTACAAATCAGCTAGAAGTGGTGCTTATGCTTGTTCCGAAGATTCCTACTGCTAAAAAAGAGTAAAACTGGAACAAATGTCATTACACATAGCCCTAAACTTACAACAGTTCATTTAGCAACCGTTTTAAATCACAACAGCACTGAAAAAAGTGACTTATGACCATTTTCACACTGCAACATCCTCATTAAAATTCAGACACTTGGCAATTGATTCATATTTATGACGTTTCCAGTGTCCCAGGGTCATGTGATCAGATCTTGCGACCTTCTGACAAGCAAAGTCAAAGGGCAACTGCAGTGATTCACTTAGCAACTACAGCAAGAATGGTCATAAAATGAGGCAAAACTCATTTGACAAATATCTCACTTAGCAACAGAAATTTTGGATTCAATTGTGGTCATAAGCTGTGGAGTACCTCTATTAACAAAGCATTGAGACATTCAATATGGCCTGAGTCCAAAGGAAGAAAAAGTGCATAAGCATCTCAGAGGTACCAAGCATAATCGGACTTACAAGATTCTGTTACAACAGTCCATCTTAATACATGTAGTTTTGGGCTTTCATGGTGTTTTTTTTTTATTGTGAGCCTGATACCACATGAAAGCTGAAGGATTTTCAGAATTGAGAACATGAAGGATGAGAGCTTGGAAGATTCGAACAACTGCTTTCTTCTTTCTGCAGTTTGGCAAGCAATTTCCTTGGGATAAAAAAAGGAAAGGGAACAGCAGTTGCCACAGCCATAATTTCATTTAATTCTGTGAGGCTATTTTCCCAAAGTACTAGAATGCTCTAAATATGCAAATAGGATAGTAGAACAGTGGCAAGTGGAAAGCTTCACTGTATTTTCAATAAATGCGTAGAGAAAAATATGTGTATTTAGTCTGAATTATCATCAAAGCAGTTGTTGACATTAGAGGGCAGCAAATACACATGCCATTCTTCTGGAAGGCTTATTAGAAGAAAAAAATCTTTTCACGTATGTTATTGCAGGAAAATGAGTCACAAACTCCAATCAAAATGCTTTTCAGAATTATCTTTTTAATGCTGCAAATTGAAAATTGAAATGCATAAAATACTGATTCTGTCAATGCAATTATAATCAGGTTTGTGAAAATAAAAACTAGTATGAGGCTATAGGAAAGAAAAACTCATTGCTAAAAAGTCTATAAACAGTTTCTCTGTTTTTCTCTTAGCCACATACACACACACATGTATATACAATTTCCCAAGCTTGGGAGGTTTAAAGATTAGAAGCTTTTCTTCCATCTCTAGATGACCTAAACTAGATGTGCACAAAGATAGCAATCTGCAAAAACCTTACAACTCTTTCTAAATCTAAGTTTATGTACAGTATTTATATGAGGGCAATTCGGAAGAAAACTTCTGTTGGTTAATGACAGACACTATCAGATACAGTACTTTTATTATACACATCAGAAAACTACATTACATTACTTTATGACATACTCGCCATTCAAATTGAGGCACTTGTCCTAACGTCTTACAAGGTTTGAAATTCCTACTGCAAAAAAACCCTGCCGCCTTCGAATGAAGCCAAAGGTTCTTGGGTACATCAGTTCATAATGAATTGCAGCTGACGAAAGTTTTTTCGCACACAGAAATTGTATTACTGCACACGCTTCACATTTGGCGGGATTTTCAATGGCAGCGTTCATTTTCAATTGGTCTAGCAGACAAGTCAACCGCAACAGAACCGTCTCCTTCCACTCTTCACTGTCTACTGTATTACTGTGCATGGCATCATAGGATGGGCCTCGCTATCCCCATTTATTTCTTGCACATGCGCAAATTGAGATTTCTTTCCAAATTGCCCTCATATAATGCAGAAAATAGCACTCAAGAAGCTCAATTTTACAGTCCTCCTAAATATGTGGTGAGTTATGAGAGGACAGGCTACCACGTAATTTCTCTCTCTCTCTCTCTCTCTCTCTCTCTCTCTCTCTCTCTCTCTCTCTCTCTCTCTCTCTCTCTCTGTACAGCATCTCATTTACTAACATTAAATAGTATATGGCCTGTGTTTGAGGCTACACAATTGGATATTGGATTCGCACTATGAAGATCCAGGCGCAAGTTTAACTGGGTAAATTTAGGCCTCTCTCACGTCATGGGTTTTTCTTGCTGGGAAAATGGAAGAGAGGAATTGCTATGAGCTTTACTTGGAAGTTCTGAATGAAAGGCAGAGCATAAATCTAACAAATGATAAATAAATACAGAGTGGGCTGTACCTCCTTCAATTCATTTACACTGTTTAGCTTAATGGGTGTTTTGTTACCCCAGTCTATCAGAGTGTAGAGGATTTGAGAATAGTGGGGTAGAGAAAAAGAGAAGGGATCAAGCCTGGGTAATTTTATCTGGCCATTGCCTTGGTAGCAGCTCTTCCACCTGTTCTTAAAGGTCATTCCCTATGCTCTCTACACAGGGGCAAAGAGACAATTGCATTGGCCCTGTTTCTTCCAAGAGTTTCTCCAACTTAACAGACAAGTTTGGTTAGTTCTATTTCTTTTTTTATATACTTTTGTATAGTACCACTAGTAAATATCTGTTAACTTATTTCTTATTGTCATTATAGGTTACTTCCCCACTATTACTTAAGAAGATAAGAGTAGCAGAGGATGAACCTCAGGGCAGCTAGTTAAATACTGCTGCAGTGATAAGTAAGAAGGTCACCCCCAGAATGTCCAGTTGTCCACATTAATGGCTGCTGTGAGTGATTGAGCCCTGTGAGGAAAAATCTCTCTCGGCACTCCTCTCCTTTCCAAACTTTGGGTAGCTGTCACTTAATTACAGATACTGTCATCTCTACTATTTTATTGAACAACCAGTTTGACATTATATTGAGCAATTTTATATGCACCATCAGAAAATACCCAGGCTTCTGGATGTCTCCTGGATGGCTTGCATTTTGATCTATGAAATAGACTGAAGATATTCTGCTTCATGTTTTTCATATTCCTTTTTGCATACTTTGAACCTTGAAATGATAAGATTAGCATGCATATTCTTTTGTGTACCACACAAGATTCAATAATGGTTTTATCTAATGTGAAAAAACTGTGCAACAGGAGTAAATGAGTAAAAACATGACAATATTATATGGAAACCAAAGAGGATTTACATATAAGCTTTGTCTCTAAAACATTTTTTTTAAAAATAGCCTCTGATTTTCTGATACTTGCAATTTGTGAATATGCATAGGGTATATAATATTACAGGAAATAATAATTAATTTCTCTGTGCTGATGCAAATATAATTCCTATTGGTACCTAGCTCATTGTGCAGATGTTTCTATATGCCATTTGGGGGTGCTGGAAGACCTTATTTTGTTCTTTCATTTTAATTTGTTCAGCTGGCACTGTTGTTTTGTATTAATTTCAGATATCATAATATCTAGTTGAGCAATAGTATATATATATATATATATATGCATTTGCATATGTATATGTGTGTTACATTACATTACACTACATTTACATTATTTCTGGACTTGTACTAGTTCTGACGTATGGCTAAAACTGCCTTCTAGATTATCAAATTTTGCTAAGTTATAATGAAGTTGATTTTTGTGTTCTGTGAAACCAGTTGTTATGGTTTCTAAGTTATTATTTATGGCTTAGACTACTATGAAAAGTTTGTGGCTTTATTTAAACAAACTATGATTGAGTCAACCATAACCTTATGTGATATGCAAACTTACACAGAGGAAATTCAAATTAAAAATAAAAGATTTAAAAAGTCTTACCTATAATGCTAATAAAGAAAGTCTATTTAAATACATCAAAAGTGCAAAATCAAAGAAAGAGAGGTAATTTGCTTAAAAAGAAAAGTTTCAATATCAAAGGGAATGGAGCTCTGTGAGGTGATATTTTCAGGTATAACTATTAAAATCTGAGGCAATTTATTAGGATAGGAAATAAAATTCTATACGTCACTGACAAACTATTCACTAAGTATAAACAGTTACCCGACCAAAGGTTTTCTGAAGAATTCAACTATGAAGCTATTAATTTTATTAATTAATTTTGGTCCTTAAACTCAAATCCGGATTTTCCCACAAGGCTCTAGAATTAGAATATAAGAAATTACATTTAAAATACTTTTATCTATTAATCTATTCAGGTTTTTACCCATGTCTTCTAAAACCTCCTGCAATAACACTTTCACACTTTATTCATAAACTTATAGGAATCACTAACTCATCACATTATTACCAATTTTTATCACAGAATAGGTGAATTTATCACTCCATCAATTAACTTTTTAAAAACCAATTTAAACATCTTGAACCTTCTGGCTTATTACCATTATTATAGTTACTTTATACAAGTCACTAAGCAATGACAAGATTTATTTACTTTTAATATTCCTTAAACAAAAACAAATTCCTATATTTTTACATTTATACCAAATCTATTTTCCATAAAAAATTCAATTTTCAATATCCTCAACCAATTAAATAATAATATTTCATGGCACCCTCCCTAATTTATTCCTCTTAGCAACTTTAATATATAGTTTTTAATTATATCATATTTCTTAATATGCCATAAATATCCCAAATTTAAATTTATTTCTTGCGTTGTTAGTAAGTTTTCCAAAAATTAATGCTCATTTACGATATTTTTATTTGTCCAAAGTTTCTCCATAACTTCCATATTTGAGCTTCTTTCCCTTCCAGTCTTAATTCTACATCTTTCCATCTTCTGATCCCTTTCCCTCTTGTCTTTCTCCAATATCCCAAAGGTACTTCTGTTAAGTCATTGCATCTCCTCAAATATATTTTCATGCTCATTTGTCCAGTGTTATTATTTAATTTCATCAGTATGGCTGACATTGTATTTTTAAAGTCCTCTTGTCTTTCCTTGGCAGTTTTTTTTTGAAGATCTGTGTAATATTCCAATATTTCCACTTCAAACTTCATCCATTCTTCAGACCGTTGCTGTAGCCCCCTTGTTTTATCCAATTTTATATCCACTTTTTCTGTAATAGTACCTTCTTCTTTTAGATATTGTGCAAACAGGTTTTTTTGTCCGTCCAATTTTTGGTTTATCTTTTTAAATTCAGTATTCATTTCCCAATTAGTCTTAAAAATTTAAGATCAATTTTCCAGGTATAATGATGAAACATTCTTTCCACAGCCTGTAAAAATGCCATTGATGACATTTGAGTGTCTTTTCCCTTTTGGTTTATCATTGTTAGTATACTCAGTTGCAACAGTGTTTCAAATTTTCATTTCTCTGTAAGTCCCAATGTTTACTTTCACTTCCAAAAATAGCTCACAGCTGCTCTTTTTCAGTGTTACATGTATTTTTAAAATCCAAATGCTGATTCACTTCTTTTCAAACATGCATAGTTTTTATAAATCCAAAACAAGTATAAACTTTTCCAATGTAGAACATGAGAATAAAAGCTTTTTTAGTTTTTATATTGGTCTGAATATTTCTTTCTTCTAGGGATAGATTTCAATTCCAAATACTTAGTAAAGTCCATAGACCCTTCTGTGTTTAATCTCCATCTTTCCCGTCTTTCCAGGTAATCATTCCTTTCTAAATCTTCTTATTAATCAGGTAACCTTTTCCATAGTAAAAACTCACCTCTGTGTCGGTATACTAATTCATGCATTTTTGTGGTTTGAATTTCAAACTACTTGATTTTTTGATTCTCAGTTCGTCTGCAACTACATGCTGCGATTTCGTAGCCCAGCTTCATAGATCTTTGAGGGGTTCCTTCTCAATCCCAGGGTGGTCTCCACTTTTCCTGGAATCACAGAACATCTCCTCCTCTTCATTGCCTCTCCAGGATAACCTAGGGTTCAGTTCCTGGACCAGAACCAACCTGATCTACTAGCTGTCAAAACAGCTTAGCTCGAGAGCTTCCCATGCCTGCTGTTTCAGCATCGTGTCATCCGCCGGAAGTCCACCTTAGTTTAACATTCATTGGCAATGGAATATTCCCATATATTTTTCTCTGGTCTACAAAGATGTTCCAATGAAAATATGTCACCTTAGCTTTCCTTGGATGACCTGTAAGACTCTACCCCTAAAATAATATTTTGGCCTTGACTACATGGAGACCTAACCCTAATTCTAACCCTAATCCTAACCTTCATACTAAGTCTAGTTTAATTTTCATTGGAATAGGATTTTCCCATGTATTTTTGTCTGGTCCACAAATATGTTTGAATGAGAATCTGTCACCCTCACTTTCCTTAGAGAATCTATAGAAATCTAACCCAGTTATTTATTCCAAGCCCTGAATCCTAGAAGCCTAATGCTACCAAATTTTTAACCATAACCCTATATTCATTTTCATTGGGAATGGGACTTTCCTTTGTATTTTAATGTGGTTTCCACATAAATCCAATCATAAAGTCATCCTCCTCCCTTTTCTTAGAGTTCCTCTGTAAATGCAACCTTGATGTTAGTTTTCAGTGGTGACTTCAAGTAAACATAACCCTAACCCTATCTCTAATCTGGTTTAATTGTTATTTGAAATGTGATTTTCTTTCGGATTTTTGTGTGCTCCAAAAATAAGTCAAAATGGAAGATTGTCATTCTCCCTTTTGAAATCTTATGTCAGTTTCCAGCTCTGATGTCAAGGAAGCCTAACTTTGACTCTTAGCCCTATACTAATTCTAGTTTAATTTTCACTGGGAATGGAATTTTACCATGTGTTTTACTTAACTTGCAATCTGAAATTGTTAAAGTGCCCATGATATAATTCTTAGTAATATTATCAAATAAACCATTCTTGTTCATTATTCTTAGGAATTGAAATTCTGTATACTGTATATTGTATACTGTATAAGAATCTAGTGCTCTATATATTGCATGTATTTCCCAAAGGATAAGAGTTATGAAAGGTCTAAATGTATGAGAACTGTTTTGGGTAGTATCTAGACTAAATCTTGGAGAAAAATGGACATAAAAAAAAACAAAAGTAGCAAAAGAAAGTAAAGAGACAGTAGAAATAGTGCAACTAGACAAGAAGGAATCTTGCATAAAAAGCATAATAAAATAACCTGCCAAAGAATAAGAGGAAATTAAATTTAGGGAAAGAAGACAAAAACTGCCTAGAACAGAATGAAAATATTTTTGATACCACAAAATTGACAGCGCCAATTCAAATGTATTGAATAATGCTAATAGCAATTATGAAAACGGATGGTTGGTGGAATAATGAAGTAAAAGAGGTGATGTGTGGTATAAAATGTAAATAAAAGAATGATTTCTGGAGAAAAGTATGAGTATGAGAGAAAAAGTACTGTATAAGTATCAGAGACAATGAGGAGTAGTAAGAATGAGAGTATGAGATGAATAAAAAAGTATGAGTATGAGAGAAAAATACTATATAGTTAAAAAGTTGCAAAGAATGTAGACAAGCGAAGTAATGAATAGTTAAGATGAATAGAAATTGGGATAGAAATGAATCCATGAACAAAAAAGCAACCTATCCCATCTGCCTATCCATTTATATAAATTGTCATCCAGCATAACATGAAAAATTCTGTACCTTTTATGTAGCTTTGAATCCAGAGAACAGAAATGAATACAAATGAATACAAATAGTCCTTGACTTACCACAGTTCATTTAGTGACCATTCAAAGTTACAACATCACTGAAAAAGTGACTTATGACCCTTTTTCACAATTACGAACTTTACAGCATCCCCATGATCATGTGATCAAAAATCAGACACTTGGCAACTGGTTCATATTTATGACAGTTGCTGTGTCCCAAGGTCATGTGATCACCTTTTGCGACCTTTTGACAAGCAAAGTCAATGGGGAAAGTCAGATTCACTTAACAACCGGGTTACTAACTTATCAACTGCAGTGATTCATTTAACAACTGTGGCAAGAAATGTCATAAAATGGAACAAAACTCACTTAACAAATGTCTCAATTAACAATTAAAATGTTGAGTTTAATTGTGGTCCTAACTTGAAAACTACTTGTGAAGAATATTCATATACCTTACCACATGCTGTCCCTTTTTTAGTTAGAAGCTGAGTAATAAGTAGAAAGCAAGAGAAACTGCCTCCTTTATTATTTTTACTTTTATTTTAACAATAATTTAAAATGATTAAAATGATGGTCCTTATTTTGCAAAATGAAAATGAGAGAATTTAGAACAGAAATCAGGAAAACAAGAGTTCCACTTAAGTTATCAACCCTGCTGTCCTAAACTGCAGGTTCCATTTATACATAGAAGACTTTTGAACATGCATATAAATGTTTAAATAACTATGCTCGACTGTCTTCAACATTCATTGACACTGATTGCAACATAATGTATTAGCATAATTCTCAAATAATTATTCGATTCTTTTTTAAAAGTTTAAAACAACCTTTCATTTGTTTTTTTAAAGTGTTGGATCTGTCATCCTATGAAGAAAATGAGATTTAAAATATAGAAAGCTTGTCCAAGAAAAGAAGGTAAGTGGCTTTAAATTGCACCAGTCATGTGGTTTCTTTTTTTTTATTAAACAGTTTTATTACAGATATACTACATATAATAAAAAA
>JANHFO010031045.1:0-11468 GCA_032468095.1 Pareas carinatus | reverse complement strand
TGAGAGGAGTTGGGAAAATGTTTTGGGTTTCTTTTTGTAAAACTTCAATTAAAAAAAAAGATGTATGGTCTTCATTTTCCAGATTTCACAATCGGGGCCGGGGAATTCTAGGAATGAAACTATACACATCTTGAAGTTGCCAAGTTGAAAAACAGTTATTGATAGAATAGATATCAACTCACAATTTGTTGAAGATAATCCCTATACATACACCTCAGAGAAGACAAGAATTAAACCTGACCCAGTAGACACTGGATAACCAGCTACCTGAAACCTGCCTTGTGAACTGGGAGTTACTTTTTAAAATTTCTAAGTTCACTCTTATCTTTAAATTTCAGAGGACAAAAAAGTAAGGCTTGCATTGCTTGATCAAGATGCTTTATTGAAAACATTGCTTAATATTCATTTATTGATATACTGGAGCTTGTAGATTGCTCCAGTTCAGCAGGATTCTGAGTGTCCTGGAAGAGAGAGGGAGTAAAAAGAGAGTCTTTACCAATGCTGGTCTTCCCCCCCACCCCCCTAATCCTGGATGTAGGAAAGGATCACATCTCCTTTAATCTGGAATATGTTGATCTGTGGCACATGGATGTAATGATGGGCATAACTGAAGAAGTTCATAAACCCTGAATCGATACTTGACATGGTGGATTGAGAGCTGGAAAGAGAGGAAGGATGTTAGTACAGCTGAACCAGCGCATCTGGATGATCTCCAATCTTCCAGGGAGGAAGATCCACAATTCACACCATCCACAGTTACATCAAAATAAAAAGCACCCCCCACACACAAGGGTTGGGGGCTTCAATTAGGGAGTTGCAGCTCCCACCCTGATTTATTTAAATTCCCCCCCCCAATATCCCCACAGACAGCTAGAAAAGGGATTCTGAATGGTTTCCTGGAGAGGCAATTTCACTTTTCTCCACTAGAGGGAGTATTTACCCCACAAGTCTTCCAGACAGGTTCAGATTGCAATTCCTCAAGGCTGTGCTGGCTGGGAATTATAGAAGATGGAATCTTATACATCTAGAAGGCACCATGTGGGATTTTCTCACCACTCTCCACTGCCTGCCTGTTTGCCTTTCCCCCAGCCAAGCTCTTTGCTAGAATCCAGGTAAAATAGGGGCAAGACATCCATTGCATAACCATATTGATTTTTTTTGCCTCCATTGTATAGAGGTATAGACTCTGCTGGAATTAAAGCCAGCTCACTTCAAAGTACTGCCCACATTGGAAACAGCTCTAGTTCCTCAGATCCTCAGCAGCCATTCAGGAAGCTGTTGCGCACCATACTTCTCTCAGTAGCAATCCCTTCAATTGGACACACTACCTGGGCTGGGTGTGCATGCTACATATAATGAATTCCCACATTTGGTGGAATGAAATTTGCCACATGGGTTAACTATAAGCTCCCCCAAGGCTACCCAGTGTTAAAGCAAGTTATATGAATGCAGTTGCTTGCTATTTAATGATCCAGTTATAGGCATACTAGGAAAATAGGGAATATGTTTCCTCTTTGAAAAGTTCCATTCTCAATCCATCCACCCTTCAATTTGTAGATTATCTAAAACCGTGTGGAATCAGGACTCAGTGTGGGGGGAGGTATTTGCAGGTTGAAATCCACATCTTAAATTTGCCAAGTTTGAGAAACATTGTTCCCACACATCTGTAGGGCACACATTTGGAAATAAAATGCTTTGTATCATCTACAAATCAAATTCAGAAGGCAGAAAAGTAAGCCTGTTCCATTGCTTGATCAGGATGCTTTATTGAAAATGCTGCTTAATATTCTCGATTACACTTGAGTGTTTGATTGACTGATTGATTTCCTGAATCTTGTGGACCACTGAAATTTAGCAGGATTCTAAGTGTACCAGTAAACTGAGAGAGAAAGAAGAGGGTGTGTGTGCCACTACTGGTCTTGTCCACCTGCCATCGCTTAGTACTTGATGTGTGAAAGGGTCACGTCTCCTTTGATCTCAAGAGAGTGGATGTCTTCAATAGGGACATAACGATGGGTGTACTTGAAGAAGGGCTGACCATTGGCATAAACCTTGAACTCATGGTTGTCACAGTGAATCAAGAGCTAGAAAGAGAGGAAGGATGTTAGTGTGGCAAATCAGCACATCTGGATCACCGTTTTATCCTCCAGGCAAGAAGTTCTGCAGTCCATACTATCTGCAACTTGCATCAAAATAAAAAAACACTACCAACTACATATGATAGGAGGCTTCGTTTGAAGGAGTAACAACAACCATACTGCTTCCCCCCACAAAAGGCCCAAGGGCAATGCAAGGATAATTTTTGGGAAGAGAAGTAAAAACAGGATTCCAAGTGACCCAAAGTTGCTTTTCAAAAGGTAACTGGATTTCATTGGGCTTTTCCTTGAAAACATTTTGCTTCTCATCCAACCGAAGAAGGTTCTTGTATGAGAAGTGAAAATTTTTCAAGGAAAAAACCCCAGAAATTCCAGCTGCACTTTTAGGACATCCATGACCTGCATGATTGAGAATCTCCATAGCTTCTGAATGACTTCTGGAGAGGCAGTTCCACTTCCCTTCACTAGAGGAGGTATTCATCCCACCAGTATCCCAGAGGTTCAGATTTCAATTCCTAGAAGCTGTGCTAGGTGAGAATTATGAGAGATAAAGTCTTGCCCCTCTGGAAGGTGCCATGCTGGACCTTCTCTCCACTCCCCATTGCTTGTCTGCTTTCTCATTGGCCAACCGAACAAGATCTTTACTGGAATCTAGGGGTGTCCACCCAAGCCAGGCAAAATAGGAACCAGACATCAGTTGCCTAGCTGTGGCTACCATATTGACATTTTTACCTCCTCCCTGCTGACACCCCTCCCTGCTGTAATCAAAGCCAACTCACCTCAAAATATTGCCCAGGTTGGAAAGGGTTAAAGGGCAGGTCCTGTTCCTCCGGTCCCCACCTACCATACAGCAAGCTGTTGCGCACCACGGTTCCCGCTTTCATGCGTGGATTAATGTGCAGAGCGATATCCTGGCCAGCCATAAAATTGATTGCAAAACTTGGAGAAAAGAAAGCAGGCATCGAAGTCTAGGCCTTTTGAATAAATAAAAGGAAATCTGCCCAACAGCAGCCAGACAGATGCTTCCATGGGTGAAGATTAAAGGAGAAAAAAACCAGCTCTGGTTCCTCTTTACAAATATTATTTATTGGTAGACTGCTGCTGAATCGGTAAGTTCTGTTTAGCATTTTAAATATTTATTCATTGCATTTACATCCTGCCACAATCAAACCAACTTTCACTGAGCTATAAATCAGACAACACATGAAAAAAATGCACATTCAGCAGCAGTCTAACAGTGAATAGCATTCTTCTGATGAAGAACAGCTGACCTTGCTTAATGGATGGTTCAGGTTCTAATCATTTTTTAAAAACCCTCCTAAACCAGACCAGAGTTCCCGAAACTGTTCAGCTCATGAAGCTTCACGAAATTTCAGATTCCCTACTTCTGGGGAACCTTGCCCTAAGAGAATAGTTCTTGCTTCTTCTTGCGGCAGTGAGTTTTCACGCTACACGTAGAATGGTGCTTCCCCTTAACCTTGCCCTCTGGACTGACCCTGAGGATGTGCAGAAAAGATGGGAAAGTCATAGAAAGGAGACAAACCAGGAGAGGTCTACCGCAGGCCCCAGCTGGTGTTTTGCTGTGCCAAAGTCAAACCAGAGCCCTGGGGTCTAACTTGTGAGCAGGGGGGAAGCAGGGCTGAAATGTGCGGTGCCAGGGAGTTTGGAATCTGTGCCCTGTCTAAAAAGCAATGATGCCCAATGGTTACAACTCTATTCTACATCCCAAAATGCATGTGAAAAAAGAGACCTGAGACCTTTTAGCGTTCTCCGGAATAGAGCCTCTCACTATGATGGTCCTGTTGACTCCCAGACCTCCAGGAATGTTGCCTTTGTAGGGCACCATCTGAAACAGACAAGAACTCAGGTTACCCTCAACACCCCCCTCCAACCATGGGGCTGCTTCCTGGGGTCAAAGTAGCTGTAGTCCAGTAGGTCTTGGGAGCCAAGCAGGAGAGCCACAGTATGGTGCAAAAGGCAGCTTTCTGGAGCTTCTCACAGATGAACTTTTCCTGCATTCCTTCTGTCAAACCAGGCAAATAATTTTGGGGCTTAAAAGTGCCGGGTTCAGTTTCTTTGCTCAGCAGGGCTGTCTGCAAGGTGTGGTCAGAATGGCAGACAACAAAGTCCAGCCTGTTGTTTTATGTTCAATGAACATAAAAAAAATAGATGGAGTTGTGATAGTATCAGTGTGGTTGCTCAGTTGACTTTATTGATCAAACCCTGTGAAAGTCCCTGATTTATGGCACCACAAAAGACTGAGCTTATAAATCAAATCATCAACTTTGGTTCTAAATGTTGATTTCTTTGTGCAATATATAGGTCGTTCTTTCAACTCAGCCACACATTTGCCCAAGAACCTTTTTCTATCCCAACTTTTTGGTTTAAATTGAGATTTTCTGTGTGATGGGGAGTAGGTGACGTTGGACATGGGAAAAGGGGATTTCTATTAACCCCTTCCTTAACCATAAAAAAAACTAATTTCCCCTAAAATATTCCGTTCACTGTTCCCTTTCTTCTCCTGTGTGATTTTAAGGGCTTGATGAACCAAACCAAGTATTAAGCAGTTGGCAGTTTACTTAGTAAAATTTCCATTTTCACTATGAACATGATCTAAGCCAAACACCAGAAAGTACTAGATTCTTTGATTGCCATCTGAATGCACACAGACAGATTTCTGACCTCTTGGTTTCTGCCCCATCCCACAAAATCAGAGCAAAACTAAGCAGAGACAGGTTGGGTTAGCAGGTCTCTTGCTAATTACTGGGTACTTGATTGCAAGGCCCATTGTCATCTGATAGGAAAGAAATCCAAAGAGACTGTTAACAACTCCATGTTTTTCTTCTAAAACAGGTAGCCCTGAATGTTCTTGCCTGCTGTCCCCTCCCTTATTTTCCCTTCACGTTCATTCACATTCACTGATAGCCATCATCATTGCCTTTGTACCACTTGATCAAATTAACCTAGATTGGTGTGTAAGTAATTTGAATTCTTCCATATCACTTATTGTGTGAACTTAGGAAACGAATTAAATTTATTATATTAACTTTACAGGTAAGCCTCCACTTCATATATACTTTTATACGCTATAAATTGTTCAGCCTTGTATGTAGTAAACTGATATAATTGCCCCCCAAACTCACTCTCTCTCCATAAGTCTTTGTGTCCATTTGTGTGTGTGCCTCAAGCCTCTAGCAGGATAAGCAATTGAACCCAGCTCTTAAGAAACAATTGGGGTTTGTCACTTTTATTGTGTAAAAACCTAGAAAGATAATTTGCACCAATTCAGAAATAACGCTCTAGCCTTTCGCTGACCATCTGTTCTAGGTGTTTCACAGAAGGGTATTACCCTGTGTCTCAGAGTGTGGCGTTTCAGTGAAGAAAGCACACAAGAGAGACTTCTGATCTTCTGACTGGCGAGATAGGTTGCTATTTTGAGCTGTTGCAAAATTTCCTGGCTGTTTGTGTTTGTTAAAAATGATATGCAGGTGTCTGCTAGGGCATTCTGGGAGTTGAGGCCATACATCTTAAAATTGCCAGGTTAAGAAACACCACCTTATGGGCATCTGCAAGAGGGAAAGGAGGAACCAGGCCAGGGGTAAATTTGCTCCCTGTTCAGTTGTTGGTGCTAATATCATCTCAGGATGGCTCTTTTTGCTAGAATACAGAGTCATAAGCCAAGAAAATTGAAGACCCCAGAGTGGGAAGCTATTGTTAGGCGTGAAGAGAGCTGAACAAGAAGAGCAACTGGAGGGAAGAAAGAAAACATAACAGCTTGAGGCTTGAACAAACTGAGAATCAGTTCCCAGAGAGATCAAGGATCAGGAGGTACCAACTTGTCGATATTGAACTATTACCATGTTCTCCATCATTGGTCTTTCTGTCGCATTCAGAGACAGCAGCTCCATATCTCCCTTAACATTAATGACCTTCACACTTTGTGGTGGAATTCTGTGCATGTAGGTACAGAAAGGCTTCTTGTTCACCAGGATCTGTCAGAGGGCAAAACCGAAGGGATCGTACATTTTCTTTGCAGGAAAAAGCTGTTTATTCCTGCCACAAACACATCCCACCCCAAAACTGTGCAGAGAGGCCATAGAGGGGTCAAAAAAGTCAGAATGTGTACATATAGAAAGGGAGAGGCCTTTATTTCAATATCCATTTCCCTTCCTGGACCAGAATGTTTTCCCTTCAGCAGCAGGGAGATGTCCTCGTTTAGTGACTGTTTGCATTTTGACAGTGTTGAAATAGTAAGTTTGCAACTTGGCATTTGAAAGCTTCACAGGACTGTAAAGCAAAGAAAAGCTTAAGTCCAATCATAAACGCAGTTACGGTTTCATTTAGTGACCTCAACACTTAATGACTTGAGTTGCTGGTCCCAGTTGTCGCTAAACAAGGACAACATGTTGCATCAGTTAAATAGTGTCATAAGATCTGAAGTTGGGAAAGTCAATATTAATGGTTTATTCCAGATTAATAGTGGGGTGGGGGGGTGGGGGAGGAAACGAAGGACCACCTGCAGTCCCAAAGTAGCCTCTGTCACGTGTACCAACCTGATATTTGGCCTCATCGACAACGAAGGTGATCTCAAAATCCTCACCCTTTTGGAAGGGGATCTCATGATGCTCTTCATGCCCCCACCTGCCACCTTGAAATGTGTTGAGCACAGTTTTCTGCCAATGAAAGTAAGCTTTGAAATGGAAGGCAATGTTGACCCCTTCATGCTGGCCACAGGCTAAGTTCACCTCGAATCTGAAAGAGACAGAGGAAAAAACAAGAATAAAATTAATTCGGTAGATGTAGAAATCTCACAAAAGAGTTCTTCCCCCTCCTTTTCCTTTGCCCTGAAGCTGGAACACATTGGATGCTGGTTTGTTAGTTTAAAAGAAGAATCAAGTTCCTAGACTTCATGGCATAGTTGGAGTTGCAAGAAGCCGAAAGTAAAACTAGCCAAAGAATTAAGAAGGATCACAATCTTGGCATACAATCTGAATTATATAATTTACCCTTAGGACATAATAATCCTATCGCTATTATTTTGAGTCAGATAGATCTTGCCCTTCCTGTGAGCCCCCAAAGGCTCTTTACCTGTTGGCGTATGTAGGCACTGTGCCTTGCACATATACAGACATCCCAGCATGGAGTCCACCAGGGACCGGTTGATGGTAAGGGAGTGCCTGGAAGACAGGAAATGATGAACCAAACTAATGACCTTACCGTAGAACACAACTTTGAATTTTCATCCAGTCAACCACAACCTGTGCCTTGTACCAGCCTTTCCATGTGGATTCTGAGTCAAACCAAGACCTCCTGAGAGGACCTCTGCTAAGGATTCATCCCTATAACATGGCAAGGAAAGGAAGGCATGGAGGAAGCACCAGAACTGCAGCCACAGACCGGTTCTGCTTTATGGGTGATCAGTGGGTTGAGCAAGACTGGCTGGACGCCCAAGCCCTCCCTGCACTGGAGGAACGTCTAAGGAAAGAAGAAACATTGCAGGTGTGAACTGGGACACACTTGTAGGAAGAAGACAGAATGATGTAAGACTTCCCAGTCCCTACGCCAGGTTATTAGAAAAGAGAGCAGAACAGACAAAGTCTATTAGGCTACTCGCCAAGCAAAAGAGTAGGCTTCTAGTGAGTGACAATTGACGGAAGCCTATATAAGAGACTTGCTCCGCCTCTATTCCCTTTGCTGGGAACAATGTCTGACATAAAATACAGAAAAACAAAGAGAAAAAAGCAATTGGAAAATAGGGGAGGGGAAGGGAAAGAGGAAAGAATGAAGGGTAAAAGAAAAGGAAAAGCATTGATTTCCAACTCTTTCTGGAGCAGTAGAGTAAGATAGCATACAACCTCAACTTTTTACTGTTATATAACATATTCTAGCCATTTCTGTAACAACAAACCTATCTGATCAGCAAAATTCAAAATCAAAATTTTATTTTTTTCCCAGCATCAAATTAAAAAGCATTTTCTAAGTAGAAAGAAAGTTAATTTATTCTTTTCTTTAATCAAAACAGTCAATTTAGCTATCTCTGCTAACTCCATCAATTTTTGCAGCCATTGTCCATTGTGGGAATCAAAGTATCCTTCCATTTTTGTGCACAGAGTATTCTTGCTGTTGTCAGCATATATAACATCAAAGTTCCATTTTTTCAAAGTTCTTTATGAATTAAGCCAAAAACAAAAGTCTTTGCTTTTATCTTTATATTTGCTTTAAGAATCTTCTATATTAAGATGTGAATCCTACTCCGATATTTCTTTGCTGCCCATGTGACATTTGCATGTGAGTTCTGCTTCTTGGACTCTGGTTTTCGGACTGCCTGACATGTATGACCCAGGTCTGAACTCTTGGACTGACTCTGGACAACTTTTCGGCATGCTTCCATTCACAAAGCAAACTTTATCTTCAAACCTCCATTTCATTTGTGTTCCTTTATTCACTGTAAATGGGTCAACCTTGTAATAAACTGATAATCACCCCAGAAAAACGCTCTTTATGTGTCTGTTTTTGTGGGTGTTTGTGTGTGTGTCTGAAGCCTGCACCTGGACAAGCAACTGAACTCCACTCTTAAGACACAATTGGGGATTGTCACCTTTGTTGTGCAAAAACCAAGAAAGGTAACTTGCACCAAGGCAAAAATTCCACTCTGGCTTTGGCCCAACTTTTTTTCCTAGGTGTTTCACAGACCTGTGTCTCCGGTCTGATTTTGCGACAGACTTCTAATCTTCTGACTGAAGAGGCAGGTTGACTTGTTCAGTCATTGCACATTTCCTGGCCATCTGTGTTTGTTAATAAGGATGTGAGAGTGTCTGCTAAGCTATTTTGACAGTTTAAGGTCACATATTTTAGAATTATCATGTTGAGAAACACTGATTTGCTCCCTGTTCAGTTGCTGGTCCTAATATTAACCTAGGATAGTTATTTTTGCTAGAATGCAGAGTTGTAAGCCAAGACAACTGAGCAACCCAGGAGACAGCGATGTATGAGAAGAGCAACTGGAGGGGAGAAAGTGAAAGTGGCAGCCTGGAGACTGAGGAAATCCAGAATCATTTTCTAAAGAGATCAAGGATCAGGATGTGCCAACTTGTCAGTACTGAATGCTTACCAAGGTCTGTATTGTTGGTCCTTCTGTCACATTCAGAGAGTTCAACTCCAGATCTCCCTTAATGTGAATGACTTTCATGCTTTGTGGTGGAATTCTATGCTTGTAGCTACAGAAGAGCTTCTTATTCACCAAGATCTGTCAGAGGGCAAAACCGGAAGGGATCAAATCTCAGTTGGGACCATACATTTTGTTTGCAGGATAAATCTGTTTATTTTTTGCCAGGAGCACCGACCCACACCAAAGCTAAAGAGAGGCCAAAATATTTACATGTACAAAGGAAGAAGCCTTTATTTCAACAATACCCATTTTTACCCCCTGGACCAAAATGTTTCCCCTTCAGCTATAGGTTGTCCTCGTTTGGTGACTGTTTTCAATTAGGACAGTGATGAAATAATAACTTTGCAACCAATCCTGTCATTTACAACCTTTATAGGACAGTAAAGCAAAGAAAAGCTGAAGTTCAATGATAAACACATTATGGTTTCACTTAGTGAATTCTCACTTAATGATCAAGGTGTTGGTCCCAGTGGTTGCTAACCAAAGATTACCTACATATCACTTAAACCCCATTTGGAAGAAATGAAATTGGGAAAAGTGGTATTAAATATTTTATGGTTCATTCCAGACTAATGGTGAATTCTGAGGTGGAGGGGGGAGGGAGGGAGAGAATGAAGATGCATCTGAAGTCTCAGAGTACCTTCTGTCACATGTACCAACCTGGTATTCAGCCTCAGTGACAATGATGATGACCTCAAAAGCTTCACCTTTTCGGAAGGGGATCTGATGACCCTCTTCGCGTCCCCACCTGCCAGCCTGAAACGTGTTGAGTGCGGCTTTCTTCAGATCAATGTAAACCTTGAAGTGTAAGGCAATGTTGACTCCATCATGCAGGCCACAAGCTAAGTTCACCTCGAATCTAGAAGAGAAAAAGAAGCAAAAAAAGAGAAAAATTAACTAGGGAAAAACTAACTGAGTGATTCAGGAATTTGAGTAGAGTTCTGCCACCTCCTTCTCCTTTGCCCTGAATCTAGAATCCCTAGGATGCTGGGTTTTGGCTTGAACAGAAGAATCAATTTCCTGGCCTTCATGGCTTAGTTAGAGTTGGAAGAAGCAGGAAGTGGAACTATTCAAAGAATTAAGAAAAGGTTTAATCTTGACATAGAATTTGGATTATATAAACCACTCTTAACAACGTAATAGTCTTATTACTATTATTTTGAATAAGGTAGCACTTTGCCCTTCCTGTGAGCCTCCAAGTGAAGATTACCCGTTGCTGTGTTCGGGCACTACGCCTTGCACATGTACAGATATCCCAGCATGGAGTCCACCAGGAACAGAATGATGATAAGGGAGAGTCTGGAAGACAGGAAATGATAAACCAAACTGATGACTTGACTGCAAAATGTAACTTTCTGATTGACTTTCTCACCAGTCAGCCATAATTCATCCATTGTATAGCCTTTCCATGTAGTTTCTGAGCCAAATCAAGACCTCCGCCACAGACCCATTGCTTCTTCAGGTTCGATTACCTCTTATCTGAGTGTTGTCTAGACTATGGCTTTTCCTCCTACCTCCTATGGTCATCGCCACATACAGTTACAGAAGAGCCATACCAAGGCAATGGTCAGATAAGAGGGGCCTGAGCCTGACCCAAGAAAGTCATATGAAAAACGTCTCAGACAAACCTCAGGTAAAAGAGATAAAAGGAGGGAGAGGATCAGGAGGCGCTGACTTGTCAATACTGAACGCTTACCATGTTTTGTATTTTTGGTCCTCCTGTCACATTTAGAGAGTTCAGCTCCAGATCTTCCTTAACAGTAATGAACTTCACACTTTGTGGTGGAATTCTGTGCTTGTAGGTAGAGAAGAGCTTCTTGTTCACCAGGATCTGTCAGAGGGCAATAGTAACTTTGTGACCAATCCTGGCCTGTACAACTTTACAGGATTGAAAAATAAAGAAAAGATGAAGTTTGAGAATAAACCTGATCATGTTTTTCCTTAGCGACCTCATCACTTAATGACTAAATGGCTGGTCCCAGTTGTCATTAAACGAGGATTACCCTACATCAATTAAATACTATCTGGATTAGACAATATGAAGTTGGGAAAGCCGGCATTAAAGACAGTCATGGTTCATTCCAGGAGGGATGAAGATGCATCTGAAGTCTCAGAGTACCTTCCGTCACATGTACCAACCTGGTATTCAGCCTCAGTGACAATGATGATGACCTCAAAATCTTCACCTTTTCGGAAGGGGATCT
>JANHFO010030878.1:0-11476 GCA_032468095.1 Pareas carinatus | reverse complement strand
CTTTACATCTTAATTTTTAAATATTTCCAATTTATCCCTTTCATTTTAACCATCCCTTGTTCATATTCTTTTACCTTTAAAGCACTTAAATTTCTGAGGCTAGATTTGCAATTCCTGTTACCCTCTATCACTATTGACAATTGAATATATACAGTAATAAATATATTCCAGATATTTTAATTCTAATTGCTCCATGGAGGACCCTTTGGCCTTATACCTATAACAGTTTTCCCCCTTACCTCCTTTCTCTCTCTCCCCCCCACCTCATATTTATCTTCCTCCTCTCTCTCTCCTTCTCCCCCATACAAAAGGGGTCTGAATAAAAAAATTTCCTTATCATAACCGCTGTAACAGAGTTTGTTGCATTTTGCTGGCTGTGGCCTTATGTCAGAGCATGCGACGCTAGCTTTTGCTGTTGTTTTAAAAACATCTTTGCGCTAAGAAGTTGCCATCTTCAAAAAGACTGCTGAAATTAAATCGCTCGCTGTTCAGCCTACATAAAGACCTCGAGCCCTTGCAATGTCACATTCTTGACCTCCTGCGCATGCTCAGAAACCCTGCGTCCTGACATGTCCGGGCATGCAAACACGTACACCTCTGTGCATCTACCTTTTTGCATATTTGGGGGGGGGATTTTTACCATGTATTCTCTTTTCCTCATTTTGGGGGTAGACTCCTTCCTTTTCTCTACTTTCTTGTTCCTTATGGGTTTTCTAACATTTCTTTTTCTTATTCTTTTTCCTTCTCCTATAAACATTTTTTCATATTCATTTCCCTTGTCTCTCTTCCTGTGCTGCCTCCATTTTGCCCCAACTTGAAGCAGGATTGCTTGTATTCCTAGGGCTGTGTCTTCAGCCACACTGGGCTGCGTTTTATGTTTGGCTCTGGTAACCGACAGCACTATTTATGGAGGAGATGATGGCACTATTATATTGAGGCATTCTGAACAAGGCATCTGCTAGAAAATTATTTCCTCCCAGTAAGTACCTTACTGTAAAGTTAAATTTGTTGAAGTGTTGCACCCACGTCACTTGTTTAGGGGAAAGCTTTCAGGGGTTTTTCAGTGCTTCAAGGTTTTTATGATCAGTCCAGACCTTGAAAGGTTCCTTGTTCACTTCTAGAAAGTGTCACCATGTGTTATGCCTATCTCACAGCATAAGCCTCTTTTCCCCAAATCATCCATCTATGTTCTTCCTCTGATAGTGTTTTGGATGTGCAAGCACATGGTTGCAGTGGTGTCCAAGGGGCACTTCTGCAGAAGACCACCTCAACCTCTATGTCACTTGCATCTGCCTGGACAATGAAAGCCATATCAGGTTCTGGGTGTTTGCTTTTGACAAATATTTGTCCAATCTCCTCTCAAAAGCCTCCAGTGATAGGACACCCACAACGTCTGAAGTCAAGCTATTCCACTGGTTTACATTGTCAGGAAATATCACCTTAGTTCTAGGAATTCATAGTTCTCCTTTTGGTCCCTTCTATGACTCTTGATATAATTTTTAATACACATTTAAAAATTTGAAAAAAAACCCAAAATCACAGCTGAAAAATAGTGTCTCTGTTGTTAGTGTAGAAATGATTGTGTGTGTGTAAAAATATTATACAAAGATAGTCTTCATAAGACTACTTATGAGAGGTTGTTAAGTTTAAAATATTATAAAAATATTATAATCTCTGATAATTTGTAATCCACAAAAAGTGGACTCATAATTATAGCTCAAGGCAATAAAAGTTTACCATCCAGGCAGTAAAAGTTTACAATTCTCCCAGTGATAGTTGTAAATACCTTTGTATAAATGAGTACTCAGTTTTCTCAGGATCATTCAATATATATAAGAACTTTTATTAAATTAGTTAATAAAGATTGTAAAGAAAAGAAAAAACCTTGCAAACAGATCTACACCTAATTCATTTTGCAATTATGTCTCTGTAAGTGTGCACTGTTAATGGTAAAAAGAACTATGCAGTCAATATTGAAGAAAAACAATACAGCCTAGCACAGAGAAGTTCCCTATGGATGGGCACCAGCATGAGTCCCAAAGTTTGGAAGACAGCTCTGGTCTTGGTGACCAACTCAGATTGGATCCTGCAACATTATTGTGGAACACGTACATTTGCCTTCATTCTTAAGTCTATATTTAGAAAATTATTTCAGTGCTGAGATGCTATGATGTGCATATCTCTTTCTCTTTGGCATAACAAAGGGAGCTGGAGTCAGCCCACTATTGGGCAGAATTTACCAGAATAAATTTTGCATCCAAATAAATGTTTGATTTCCAAGTTTTCTCTTCAAGCCATCTATCATCGTATTCTCTTTCAGAACAAGCAATGCAATGATTGTACTAGATTCTAGATTTGTACTAGAAGTCCTCCTAGGGCTCTTCCAGCCCTATGATTCTTTTAGGGGGCAGAGGATGAAGGCATGATGATAGAGGACAGTAGACATTTTCTCTACCTGAAGAAAATGCTTGCTCTCTCAGTTATATTAATCAGGCTGTGGATACATATAGTAGGTAATAGTGGATCTACTATAGCACGTTCCAGAAAAACTGAAGAATAGAATTCCATAAGAAAATGAATAAACCACTTAAATAGAGGCCTTTTCATTATTGTAAAGTTTCACTATTTTTTTAGTCTCCTCCATCTGAATGGGGGGGGAGGGGAGAGGAGGATTCCCAAGAATTATACAATTCCAGGCAAAGAAATGTACTTTACTTGAACATCCACTTCTACCGTGTTTCCTCAAAAATAAGACACTGTCTTATATTAATTTTTGCTCCCAAAGATGCGGTAGGTCTTATTTTCAGGGAATGTCTTTTCCATCGAGAACTTCCTGTCTGCTCCGACTGCACAGGAGGGGAGGCCTTATTATCGGGGAGGTCTTATTTTCAGGGAATGCCTTATATTTCAGCAAGAGGCAAAACTGTAAGTAGGTCTTATTTTTGGAGGATGTCTTACTTTCGGGGAATCAGGGTAATAACATAATTTCAGCAATGTAATTCAGGGGAGCAGTGGAATTGTTTTACTGGTACTTTTGAAAATTAGTCTTGAAAATCAGATACAGTGTATTTATTTCACATAAACAGCGCTGGAATAATTTCTTAAGACCTTATTTCAACTTTAACAAGTACATCTTTGAGGTGCCTGAAAAATGCTGACAAAATAGTCACTAATAATAGCAAATGAGGGCAGAAATATGCTGCACAAATAGAAAATAAACTGCTAAATGTCAGTACCTTTCTTCTCTCATTGCACTCTATCCCTGTGGTAGAACAAATTGCAAGTGTCACTGGTTATGTCTGAAGAAACAACTTATAGGAGTTATAATTTGAGTGGGAGCTATTACATGTAACATAGGTCATTGAAGCATAAATGCAGTACTACAATGTGTATGCAGCCACCAAAAAAGCCAATGCAATCTTAGGCTGCATTAACAGAGAAATAGAATCAAGATTATGTGAAGTTCTAGTACCACTGTATCATGCCTTATAAGACCACACTTGGAATATTGCATCCAATTTTGATCATCACAATATAAAAAAAGATGTTGAGACTCTGGTAAGAGTGCAGAGAAGAGCAACAAGAATGATTAGGGGGCTGGAGGCTAAAACATATGAAGAAAAGTTACAGGAATTGGGTATATCTAGTCTAGTGAAAAGAAGGACGAGTGACGTGATAGCAGTGTTCCAATATTTGAGGGGCTGTCCCAAAGAAGAGTTGGGTCAATCTATTTTCCAAAGCACCAGAAGGTAGGAGAAGAAGCAGTGGATGGAAACTAATCAAGGAGAGAAGCAACCTAGAATGAAGGAGAAATTTCCTGACAATGACAACAATTAACCAGTGGAATGGCTTGTCTTCAGAAGCTGTGGGTACTCCATCCCTGGGAGTTTTTAGAATAGAATTTATTTATTGGCCAAGTGTGTCTAGACACACAAGGAATTTTTCTCCAGTGTAAATGCTCAATACTTATATACAGGCTACAATCGACAAACTATGGTTATAATCATAAGGCTATAATTAACAAACAATGGTTACAATCCTATGATACGTTCATTATCATAAAGAACCTTCATCATGTCTTGTATATATTAGGTGCATTTATAATCATAAAGTATATTCATCATGTCATCATGTTATGAAGTACAATCATCACGACAAAGCATTTCATCATGTCAACTATCAAAACGTGTGGCAAACCATATCACAAAACACATTCATCATGGCATACATTTTTTTATAAGTTTGGGACAGCCTATATTGAACAGTTATAGAATATTAGTAAATCACTCTACAAATCAAACTAGAATATTAAAGGACAGAACTATTATATATTTTAAGATGTGTTGAAAGTTTTTAGAAGCATAGAAAAATTGATTCCTATAAATTGTATAAATGTTGATCTGAAGGGAGACAAAGTCTCCCTGGGGAGTGTGACATAAGATACTATGTTGCAACTTCAAATTCCAAAGGTGGAAGTGTTACATTCCTTGCTACTATAGCAATTAAGAGCAATTAAGCCCCTGAGCTCCCAAAGGGAGAAAAACATAATCGCTTTACATTTTTTTCTGTCTACTCAAGCCCAGCAGTTAGGAGTCTCATGGGCCAGGAATCCTATTCAGAAAAATCCCCGCCCTATTCAAGAAACCAGGAAAACATAATAAAGGTGAAACTTCAGAAATTAACAGGTAATTGGAAATCAAGCTGAAAGAAGCCCAGATCCGCATTTCAAAAAGAACAATTTTTCCAAAACAGGAAGCAAGTACTCTTCAAAGTTGTAGATAGGTTGGTGATGCAATCTGTGTAAAGTACTGTACTTGTAAAAATTAAGTATTGTATTATCCGAAACTGTATAAAAAGCTTGTAAGCATCTTCTAACACACACACTTGTGTTCAGGAGTTTCAATGCTATCTGGGGCTCTGTAATAATCACCTATCTCTTCTGATGGCCTTCTGCAGCATTCATTTTTGGTGTCAATTGAAAATGAACTGGAAAATGAACTGAGATAGAATTTTCTTCTCACAGATGTAAGCAACAGTTATTCTCATACAAATAAGAGAACAGGTAATAAGTAGTAATAGGAAAGATGAGAAGGGTAATAATGATTTATTTGTACTAGGTATTTTAACAGTGTTGTGAAATTAGTTGTTTAGCAGGTTGATGGCATGGAGGAAGAAACTGTCCTTGTGTCAAGTTGTTTTGGTTTACAATGCCCTGTAGCAGTGTCCAGAGGGAAGAAGTTGAAACAGATTATGTCCAAGGTGTGAGAGATCAATAACTATTTTTACAGCTCTCTTTTTGGCTCTTGTAGTGTATTGTTCTTCAATGGAGGGAAGGTTTGCAGCAATTAATTTTTCTGCAGTTCTAATTATTCTTTGAAGTGTGTGTTTATCTTGTTTTGTTGCAGTGCTGAACCACTACAACAGTAATTGAAGTGCAAATAATAGACTTAATTATTCCTTTGTAGAACTGTGTCAGCAGTTCCTTGGGCAGGCTAAGCTTTCTGAGTTGTCTTAGAAAGAATATTCTTTGCTGTGCTTTTTTAAATGACATTTTGATGTTAGCTGATGGCTTTAGATCTTGTGATATTATGGAACTAGAAATTTGAAGGACTATTTTATTGATACAGCATTGTTTAATCTTGTGGAAGTATGTAATGTAGAGCCATATTAACAGCATCATCTGCCTGTCTCTTTCCTCGGTAGGCAAATTGCAAGGGGTCTAGTAGTTGGTTTGTTTTCAGGTGAACCATTCCTAGTTTTTCAAAGGATTTCATAATTACAGATGTCCATGCAACTGATCTGTAGTCATTTAACTCCTTGATGATAGATTTCTTTGTGACTGGGATGATAGTAGATTGTTTGAAGCAAGAAGGAACATAGCACATGTCTAGTGATTTATTAAAGATGTGGGTGAAGTTGATCAGCACAAGTTTTTATGCTGGCAGGGGTTACTTTGTCTGGTACTGGTGTTTTTTCAGATTTTTCTCTATGAAATAGGTCTCTCACAGCCTTTTCTGTGATTACCAGAGGAGGTTTGCTCAAAAGGATTGAGTTTGTAATGGGAGGCTTGGCTGTTATTGGGGTTTCTTGAGTGGAGGTGATAGTTGACAGTTGTTTTCTTTCAAACCTACAGTAAAATATATTTAGATCATGTTAGTTGTTGGTTCCTTTCAGCGTGTAATGGGGGTTTGCTGTAACCAGTGATATTTTTAAGAGTTTTCCACATATTTGCTGGTTCATTCTTTGAGAGCTGATTACTCAGCTTTTCAGAGTAGCTTCTTTTTGCTGGTCTGATTTCTCTTGTTAACACATTGCTGGTTTGATTGTACAGAATTTTATCTTCTTTTCTGTAAGTTTCTTCTTTGGCACAGCGTAATTGTTTATGTTTAGCTGTAAACCAAGGTTTGTTACTGTATATTTTTAGATTTCTGGTACACATAGGTCTTCACAGAAACTAATATATGATGGTAACAGTCTTTGTAAATTCATCCAGGTCTGCAGAGGTATCTTCAGAAACATTCCAGTCTATGCAGTCAAGACAAGCTTGTAGTTTTGTCTTTGCTTCTTCAGTCCAAAATTTCATTGATTTAATTGTTGGTTTTATAGTTTTTCTTAATAATAGAAGTGATTGATCTTACTTCAAAGGTAGAAACTATTTACAATTTTGACAGGTTTCAGTGTTTGACCCTACTATGGGCAGGAAGTTTCCTTTGAAAGCCTGAGAATTCTCTGTTCCTGCTCTACTCTACAGATAACAGATAAAATGGAAGCAAAACATGTTAAAGAGGCAATTCCTTTTCTTTTGATCTCTTTTGGATCTCTGAGTGTATTGGGAGATCCTGATACTCTCTGTTGTGGAGTTTTTGATGTCATATGTTAGAGATATGTCAATTGGTCTTTAATAGCTTCCTCCCTCAGGTGGCCAGAACAGAATGCATATTGCTTTGTTGGGAGAAATTCCTTTTTGTAAACAACATAGTACCTTCCCCTCTGTTCTCTCTTGGTCAGTTATGATCATATTGTGTGGGTCTTAATTTCATAAACAGTTTGTTATTTTAGCTTCCCCTATATACCTTGAATTTCTTTCCACCAGTTTTAATCCTTTGTCTATAAACAGGTGCAAGATGAATCATACAGTGGTATGATTTATACAATCATATACTCACAAATGCCATAACTGCACAAGTTCAAAAGATTTAGACTACACAAGTCCAACTACACAAGTCCAAACTATACTTGAGCAAGATATTTTTTTTGAAGCAATACAGGACCTGAAAGTTCATCATTAAGTGGTGTTAAGTATGTTTGATTTAACACAGAAAAAGTTAAGGGGAGACATGATACATGAGGGACTGCTACAGGGAAGTGGATGTTGATTTATTCTCCATAGTACCTGACAACAGAACAAGAAGCAATGGGTGGAAGCTTCTCAGAAGGCTCTCAACCTGGAAATGAGGAATTTCCTACCAGTGAGAAATATTAAGCAGTGAAACAACTTGCCTTCCAGAATTGTGGGTGCTTCATCATTGGAGAAAAGATTGGACAACCATTTGTCCAAGGTGTATGAGGGCTGCAATAGTGGCTAATGTTTGAGGACTCCTGCCTTGGGTAGGGGATTGAGCTACAAGACCTCCAAGATCCCTTCCAACCCCATTATTCTTTCTATGAACCAAACACTTTGACTTCTGTTGACATCTTTCCCCAATAGAAAATGCATCTAATTTCTGTCATGTTACTGTTAGCAAACAGGATAGCTCAGTATGCTGATCCTTTACTTCTTCCACCACAGCTCTCTGATAAGTTGTCATACAGAGAGAACAGTGATTCAACAGTTCCCTTTTTATAATCACACCTAGTACAAGGCTGTATGTGGAAGTTGAAAAGGGAGACTATAGTGTGGGCAAGGATGAGCCAGAGATGTGGCAGAAGGAATAGGACACAGAACTAGTTCAGCAGTGAAGACTGGCATGGGACAGATTCAGAATTTTTCAGACTAGTTTGGGTAACACTAAGGCAAAACAACCACCACACCAAAACAGGAGGCAGAAATTAGAAAGGAGAGAAGCAATTTGTAAGCAACAAAAGGAAGAGAGCTTTGGCCAACAGCAGGTAAAAACAAGCAGCCCGAGAGACAGGGAGTATGGTTTGGTTAGAGGGAAAGGAATACTACACAACAAGTCTCCTTTCTAAAGCTGGCAATAGGATCTCAACCAGCTGAAAGTAGCTGATACCGGCTTTGAACCCTTCAAAAGCTGGCTGTAAACACTAGGCTGAGAGAGGAGAAATTAACTGGATCACCTCAAGCAGACCAGAATTGTAAAATTCAATTGAGCCAAATCGGTTCTCCTAAGAAAGGTAGAGGAACTGCAAAAGACTGCTTACCTTTGAGAAACGTATTTCTCAAGAGAAAGCAGAAATCTTACTTCCATGTAGACCTATTTGTTCAAGCAGAGGTAGATATGAAAGAAGTCCTCCAGTAGCTCCACAAGAAAGAAAAGGAAGAAACAGGCTATGTAGGGGCATTTGGTCCAGACAATGCAAACTTTGCAAGCCATATTATGTTTTCCAGATCCCATTCACGGTTTGAAGCATAGAGATAAGAAATATAGAGATAGGATGATGTAAAGTAGACAGAATAAAAAAAAAGGAAATAATTTCCCTTTCCCATATTATGGAAAGTACTGTAAAATGTGCCTGGTAGGGGAACCAACTAAAGCTTCGTTTGTGGTCTGTACCCACCCAAACGACCCCTCACAGCCCTTTCCCGGCTTCCCATGAACTCCGCCTCCCACCTCCCTTCTCCGCAGCCACTTTGACGGCCCTCCCTCTCGCGTTTCCCCCCAATGACATCAGTGAGGTCGCTGGGCGGGCGTCCGCCGCTCGCAGGTCTCCAGGAGGGCCTTGCCTCCTGCTGTAACCGGATCCGCTTCCAGTATAACGGGCAAGAAGGAGAGGCCCGCGAAACCCGCCCTTTGCCACCGCGAAGGCGGTTGGTTCGTGGATGCAGCTGTGCTGGCGTGGATCGAGCGACCGAGGGGAAAGAACTGGACGGAGAAAGGTAAGAAACCTTTGTATTTCTGTTTTTCAAAACACACTGTTTCTGTGTTGGTCTCTCAACGTAAGGACAACGTAAAACTCCACGGACTGTGGAACAGGCAGGCGTTCCACAGGCAGGCAGGCGGGTTGAAGGCAGACGCAACGTTTTAAGTGTGATGGAGGAATTGCGTATGAGTCTAAATCCTATTGTACCTCGCGGGAGTGACTTTCGCATTCCAGCCCCTTCAGCAAATAAGCCTAATTCTCATGGATGTGGATTAAGAAGCCTGCAAGGACGAGGAGGAACATGAAGCTGGTTGAGGATTAAGAAGAAGACTCCTTTTCCGGTGCTTTGTGACTTGAAGTAGAAGCATCCATTTAATCTGGAGCATCTACAAGCGTGATTAGATTGTGGATATGGGACATATTTAGAAACTCTATTATCTGTGTACTGTAATTGCTCCCAATAAATTATCCGTAGAGTTCGGATAAGAGAATAATTAGCAATTAGAGAAGACAGATTCAAATCTTCTGTATCCCTTCAGGAGAGCTCCAGTTGCTTGCCTTGAATTCCCCCCACTTTTTATGTATTTCCTGTGGTTAGCTGTTGTAATGTTGCATTTTCTTTCTCAAGAAACCAGAGCAATGCCTTTCATGCTTTGCCTCCTACTGCAGTCAGTTTTTCCCATAGGAAACCTAATATTTGGTGTGACTTTTTCTGTCTTGTTAAACAAAAAAGTCCAACATCGTGGAATGCTTGATTGCAGCTCAAAATATCTGGTATTATTATGTGAAAAGAATGTTATCTTTAATTAGAATCAGGAAATCCTTGTGGAATGCACTCATTTATTGTCATAGGTATGAATTTTAAATTAGTCTATAGCCTTTTCAGTTCACTGAGGCATACTTCAAAGTAAGCCCAGTGGAAGCAGGTGGAACCAAACATCCAACTGTGAGCCTCTGGAAGAAAATCAAACTTGTTTATAGTATTTTAAAATAAGATTTAAATATTTGTCTTTCTAATATTGCTTAATTAACCCTTGTACTGATGGTTTCCTGATAAAATGGAGGAAAGGTTGTTAAACATCAAACTACATAATAAATGCATTCCCAATTTTAATAAGGAAATATATTTACATCAAAATAAAAGATTGTAAACTGTTTATAAGTTTTCAATTTCAGCTAGGTATTACAGGAAGTATTAGTTTTTCACCCAAGATACACTGCATTCCTGATTAAAATTTTCTGTAGCAATTCTTGCAATTATTTATTCAAATAATTGCATATATTTCTAAATGTGTGATAACTGCATTTGATTTCAAATGTACAGCATTTTGAAAGGCCCAGAAATCAATTATCAATATGCAGTTGTATAAATTAGTATCCTGTATAATATTTAAAGTGATGTTTCCTTGAATTAGATTTCATTTTCTGTATATCAATCATAATAGAGCTGGAGGGGACCTTGGAGGTATTTTAGTCCAACCCCCTGCTCAGGCAGGAAACCCTATAGTTATATCATTTCAGACAAAAACCACTGGTTAATTGTTTTCACTGTTAGGAAGTTTCTCCTTAATTCCAGGTTGCTTCTCTCAATTAGTTTTCATCCATTGTTTCTCTTGCCTTCTGGTGCTTTGGAAAATAGTTTGACCCCTTCATCTTTGTGGCAGCCCCTCCAATATTGCTATCATATCTCCCCTAGTTGTTCTTTTCACTAAACTAGACATACCCAATTGTTGCACTGTTTCTAGAGTCTCAATGTCTTTTTTATATTGTGACCATAACTGGATGCAGATTCCAAGTGTGGTTGTTCTAAGGCTTTGTAAAGTGGTACTTCTATAGTTCCCTGGCAATAAGACTGGGTCTTATACTAATTTATGCACCAAAAATTAGGGTTTATTTTCAGGAAATATCTTGTTTTTTCATGTACAACAATCTACATTTATTCATGTACAAAAATCTACATTTATTCAAATACAGTCATGTTATGCCCTCCATCCATAATGACAGCCTTTTGGACTTCCGGTGGATCCGTGGGCTTCGAAGGACGGACTCTTGCAGTCCGCCAGCCCCAGGTCACGTAAAAGCCGCTTTTGACAGCTAAAATCAGCTGTCAAGCGGCGGGAAACTTTCTCCCTTGGGCGAAGAGGGGGAGAGCGAGGCTCGGATTGAGGGTAGAGCTCTCCTAAGACCCTGAATTTTTTGCAGGGACTGGAAGGGTGAGAGCTCCCGGATGAAATCCGGGAAGCTCCATGCCTGGGTCGCCTCTGCCAAGGCAGAACTAGAAGCAGCGAACATCTCTGTGCAAGGGATCTTTTAACTTTTATTTTCATAATCGGATGGAGCAATTTCCAGAATTTCGGGCAAGTATCATATTTCCTTTTTTGAACCTTAACTCTCTTATTACGAACTTTCCCCTTAAAATGGCGGATAGAGCGAG
>JANHFO010030726.1:0-11484 GCA_032468095.1 Pareas carinatus | reverse complement strand
GGTCAGAGGCCGCAAAGGCACGACCCGGTCGAGGGCCATACCAGCCATCCTATTCCAGGTGGCTGTGAGCTCCTCAGTCGAGTCATGGGCCAGGGCATCCGGAAATGGCCCAAGGTCCGTCTGGAACCGCTCGGGTTCCATCAGGCGCCTGGGGCGGAACCATTTGATCTGTTCCACCTCCCTGCGGCAGGGTGTAGCGATGGGGAAGTCCAACCGAAGAAGATAATGGTCCGACCATGACAGGGGCTCAACAACTATCTCCCCTACATTTTGGCCATCCAACCACTGTCCAGAGGTAAAAACTAGGTCCAGCATGTGTCCCACTGAGTGCGTGGGCCCCTGAATTACTTGGGTCAGGTCCATGGCCGTCATGGTGATAAGGGGGTTTTTTGTTAATGACAGACCTGGCATTACATAACATCAGGTGTAGACTCTGGGCCTGGATGCCTGTACTACCAGATCACAGAATGAGCAATGGGGGTCAGCGCGAGCCACCGACAACAAATGTCGGGGGCGCGCATCCTTAAATAGATTTGGCCCCCTGCTCCCGCTATATCTGCCCCTCCCACACACCACAGAAATGTTTTTAACTCCACCCTCCTGGGTTTCCCCCTCCCCTTCGACCTCCCGTGCCTCCCAGCTGTGCCCAGGCCTCTCAGCCAACCCTACACACCCCTCCACTCCCTTTTGAACCCTCCCTCCTGAACCCCTTAAAATGTTATTTAAAACCCCCTTTAAAAAGCTCCTTAATCTAAATTTCTTGGCCTTTGCCCCATGCCATCTCTCGAGGTTCCATGACCCATCATCGAGATAGGCTGTAGATAACATAACGGGCCAGGCCTGCGAGAAGGGGGACTCCCGCAGGGCCCTGAGGGAGGTGGGAGAGTAAACACCACTCATTCAACCAGATTGGGGGGAGGAACATAAAAAGCACGGATCTGAAGGGAACATTTATCCAGGGCATAGATGGAAACAGCTCTGGAGTCTTCTTAAAATTCTTAAAAGTTCTTAAAGATTCAGGATGCAGAGAGCAGCAGAGGATGACAAGAAAAAAGTCCAGCTCATCTAGTAACCAGAGGGAGGGGACCATTTCAAACCAGACACTGCAGGTCAGGGTCAGCAGGAAGGATAACCGTGGAGGTAAGATCCCACCATTTAGTGGGGGTAGGAAGATGACAAAAATCCCACCTCTTAAACCATCTGCTGAGTCCCTCCAGTCCCACATGTCATGGCCCCATGGTTCATCACCACAGATTCTGCTAGACTGGGGAACATCTTCTTCCTCCCAGTCAGAAACCTGTCCCCCTCCAAAATACAAGAGGGAGAGAGTCTTTCCACCTCGGGCCCAAACTCGAGCCCCAGGTTAGAGGATTCGACTTGGAAAAAGATGTCCATCCACGGTAGACCAGATCACTTTGCAGGCTCACTAGCTCGCTGGGCCATTCTCCCTCCCAGTCACAAGATCGAGGCAGGGCTGGAGAGCATCGACCTCAGGTGAAACCCTAGCCCGCCGCAGCCAGCAACCAGCCTGGCGCTCCGCTCGATCTCACCACGGCACTCCGCTCGGTCTCATAAAAAACTTAAAGCTGGAACAGGGCACTCCGCTTCGCCCACTCCACCCGCTCCATCGATGATGAGAGGAGACTCCTCGGAAGCTCTTCCGAACTCCTCGAAGTCCCTCGAAAACCTCTCGGGAACCTACATCGAAGTCCCAAGCCCCAGCACCTCAACCGAGCCTCCAAACACAGCTACAGTGGCTGACAAGGGCCAGAAAACGTCCGAGATCGCCCAAACCGCAGAAAATCTCAATGGTGGTCTCCAGGAGTCTTAAGCTTTCTTCAAGGACGCCACCACGAACGCCTGACGGTAAGCACCCACACCCGATCTCACGGGGTGCAAAAGAAGTCCCTTACCCGATGCCGGATAACTCCCAACTCGGGGGAGCCCGGCATCTTCAGAAAACCGCCAAAGTCCGTGCCCCTCAAACAGGTGCAATGCTACCACACCTCCTCCCATGCGGCCATCTTTCTTAAAAGTTTAGTGACAATGGCACTGAAAAAAGTTCTTCAAAGTTACAATGGCACTGAAAAAAGTGACATGATCATTTTTCATACTTACGATCGTTGCTGTATCCCCATGGTCACATGATCAAAATTCAGATGCTTGGTACCTGACCCATATTTATGATTTGTCGTGTGATCACATGATTTCCCTTTGTGACCTTCTATGAAGCAAAGACAATGAAGATTCCAGATTCATTTAACAACTGTGTGACTAATTAACAACTGCAGTAATTCACTTAACAACTGTGGCGAGA
This sequence comes from Pareas carinatus, assembly GCA_032468095.1. Classification (NCBI taxonomy): domain Eukaryota; kingdom Metazoa; phylum Chordata; class Lepidosauria; order Squamata; family Pareidae; genus Pareas; species Pareas carinatus. The sequence continues at coordinate 9,167 of JANHFO010030726.1, read as the reverse complement.
AAGGCAGTAAAAAGGGGTAAAACTCACTTAACAAATGTCTTAACAACAGATATTTTGGGCTCAAATGTCATAAGTCAAGGACCATCTGTACTAGTATTGTGGCAATTGCACAGCTAAGGCTGTTGAATATCAGAATGGAAATACAGATGTTTGGTTCCACATTGTCTCACTGCGATTGCAGGAATTATGTGGCTGATGTGATCTATGCTGTTCTCTGATACAATAAAGTTCCTAGCATTGCAACATCACCTTCCTTTTGCTTCTTCTGCTCCATGGTCCACTGCAAAAGATTCCCTTACCTCAAATGTAGGATGCTGAATGGAGGTCAGATTCCAGGAATGAGTGGGATTGAAATTTTTGTAGGGTAGGACTGTAAGGATAGAATGGAGTCCTAACATCCTACAGGAGCCTCACAACAATCTCACCCTATTTTCCATATCTAGTTGGAATTTTGAAGTGACATTATTGGTTCTACAGCTTTTGCAAGTATCCTTTCTCAAATGTATTCTCTTCTGTTCTGTCACTACATAGAGAGAATGGAAACATAAATATCTTTGTGACTTTCTATTGTAGTCAGTATCATAAACCCTGCATATAACCTGCCATTCTAATAATATTAAGACAGAGCATCATATTTTAGTTAACTGCCCCATTTTGATTTTATAGTGAGTGTGTGAGTTAGTTATTAAATTATTATGCCACCCATCTCCCCTATAAGGTGATTCTGAGCAGCTTGCGAGTTATAAAATAAGTAAAACTATACTAAAATATTAAAACTAAACAGATTATGATGATAAAACATCGAAACCTATGACAGTATTGTACAACAGAGGAAACTAAACAGGAGGGGGGGGTCTAGATTCTCAGTCATCCAGGTAATCTGGAACCTGAGTCATGGCAACTGGTCTTCTTTTCTATTTTTGTTTGAAACATTTCACTGCTTATCCAATTAGCTTCTTCAATTTGAGCAAGTTGGTTAGGGAGATCCCATATATGTCCTCCAGGATCAGTAGGAGTCCGTCAATCCACTGGTCTACCACTCTGCTTCGACATGCCTATGTCAGCAGTTGAACTGATAGAACAGTTCAACAAGCTCTGCAACTGCCAATCCACAATGTGTGCTGTAATAATTAATTACTTTGTAGTACTCACTGATATTTAAAGTCCAGGTTCAGGGGAAATCAGACAAATGAATAAAGGAAAATGTTATGTAACAACAAGCAAGAGATTTGAGCCACTGCATTAGCTAGAGCAAAAGCTCCTTGGAGTTCTGCTTACATCCCAGAAATTACTTCTCCATAATTATAATTTCCTTTCATATCATCCTTTATCTCATAAATGACTGATCTGAGATGACTGTAATGAGAGACCAATCTATGAATTATAGTATGATGTTTGAGCAATGCCATCAGCACCTTGTTGGGTGCAAGCAAGTAGAACCACTTCATGAATAGGACCAAATATTTTATTGCTACCAATGTCAGGCGAAAAAACAGGTTCACATGTGAAGTTTCAGTTTTGCTTTTTATTCCCAAAAGCTATGCATAGGAATCTTCTCTACTAATCTGATTAGAGATAGTTAAGGTTCAAAGACAACGGGGGACTGAGCTTAGTACATTTGTAGCTTTGTAACACTCTAAACTGATCCCTCTTTTTACCCCTCCCCCTGGCTCTACCAGTCCTTCTTCTATGTCACTCTCCCCTTTAAAATAGTCTCCCTTTTTTCATAGTATAACCATAGCTACCCTCCCCTTCTTCCATGGCCTCTTCAGAATCTGAATTGGCAGTGGTGGCAATGAAGTCCTTTCTTCTTATAACTTTAATCTAATTCAAAGAACTGGATGGGTGTTTCGATGAATTGTTATGATCTCTATTTTCTCTGCTGCAGTATCTTCTAGGGTTCTTTAGAAATTTCTTAAATTGGGATGTTGGCAGTGCCACCATAAGATGCAGGGGATTTGCTCTCTTATGGATTTGGGGATATCCATGGAACCTAGCTATATTAGAATTTATTGATCTCATTTTTGTAATTCCTGGGAAGTAATTTGTTCTTTAAAGAAATTACAGAGGCAGTTATTAATTTTCGGGGTGGTAGCTTGGGGATGGAGTTGTGAATTTCTTGGTATATATTAGGAACTGAAGTATAATTTACGCTTTATAAATGGAGTGAGTTGGTTCATGATGACTGTAGTTCATCCTTTGTCTTCTGAACGATGAAAATATTATAATGTAATTTTGGTTTCTTTGTGACCTTTGTTTTTTTGCTGATGACTTGCGAGTAACTGAATTGTGTTTTTTTACCTATTTGTAGCTAACTTTCTTTCCCCAATACCAGCCACTCAACTCAAGACATAGTGACACAAAATGAATATCTGAGCAGCCATCAAACTTTATCTGAAGTAGACCCAAATTCTGCCATTAGTCAGACTTTCTGTTCATTTCATTTTAGGAACTTCTTTTGACAATTTCCAGATGAATCACCATTTGTACAGGTCATAACTATGAAGGTCAATGAGAATATGAGCCGTTGTGGAAATATTCTAGCCAACTCTATTCAGGGCACATGTCAGCAGCTTTCTTTCTTAAGCAACAGATTTAATTTACAGGTCGTGCTATGGCTTTATTCATTAGGAAAGTTCTTCAATAAACATTGTCATGTCTCTGAGTTTGTTCAATGAATCATTTCAATCTTCATTCTAACAAATCTCAATTTAAACGCTTCCTTTAGCCACAGTATAAAAATGGTACACTGGAATTCTGCTTTGGTGAGACAAATAATTTTCATTGAATGTGGTAATGGTGAGGTGGGGAGGCATCATCAAATTAGTATTGTTTCAATTTACCTTTCCTTTACCATTATGGAGATCTAAATAATATTGCTTTTCAGTCAATTAAGTAGCAAGAGAGTGCTATTCACTGCAACGTGGGGTAGCTACAGAAGAAATTTCCTTAGTCTTTTCTGTTCACAACAAAGAATAGCTAAGTGCCCCATTTCCTCCGGGCTTGAGTTAGCTGTAGGTAGGAGAGGGTCAGTGTTAGTTTCACTTTCCTTAGGTTCCCCTACCATGCATGCATGTAGCTGGTCTATGTGCCTATGCCACAGATTCCTGTCCTCGGTCCTCACAGTATATGACTTGGGCCCTGTAATTGCTTTCTATAACCCCCTCGACCCATTTTTCCCTTCTGCAAAATTTCGTATGTACACCCTTTTCCCCAGTTTGAAATTGCGGCCTATGCAGTTGTGGTTGGTTGCATTTTCTGTTTGCCTTGGTTGGTAGTTGGGGTGTTGCATATCGAGGGTTGGCCGCGGCTTCCTCCCCATTAGTAAACCTGTGGGGCAGCAGCCCATGGCCGCGTTAGGTGTTGCCAAGTTAGGAATCAATTTATTTTTTCCTGCCAGTCTCCGAGGTTTATGCGACCTTGCCTGAACATTTGCGGCTGGGTGGAATGGCACCATTAAGACGTGCCAGATTCCCTGGTCGGCTAGGAACCCTTCGAATTGGGTTGCCATGAATTGGGGCCCATTATCTGGCACTATATCTGGCAGGCCGTGGGTGATGAAAAGTCGTTCGAGGGACCTAATTGTGGCTTCTGCAGTAATGGCATTCATGTTTATTATCTCGAGCCATTTTGAGTAGGCATCCATGACTATTAAGAATGTGGGTCCCTGAATTGGTGCGGCGAAATCTATGTGGAGGCAACCCCATGGGTTCTTGGGTTTTTCCCACATTGTGTCCCTAGGTGGGGCTGGCCTAGATTCATGACAGGGTTTGCACGTTCCCACCCAGTTCTGAATATCTTTGTCCTTGTGAGGCCACCACACATAACTTCTAGCTAGTGCTTTTATGTGCCCGATCCCTGGGTGACCCTAATGCAATGTTTTTAATATTTTTGCCCTGATTGTTTCAGGTATTACCACCCTGTTCCCCCCATAGCAGGCACCCCACCTTGTTCCATCAGCTCATGCTTTTTCTTGGTGAAGGGGTTGAATTTCTCTCCCCCCACGTCTGTGGGCCAACCCCTCCAGACCCAATTCAAAACTGTCCGTAGCGTCTTGTCTGTTTGAGTTAGTTGAGCTACTTCCTGGGATGTGACCAGGCTGATGTCTGTACAGTCCAGGAGTAGCACGGGTTGGTCGGGGATCAGGTCATCTTCCAGGTTGGCACCTGCTGAGGGCACCTGCGTGACCTATTGTTCAGCCGGGGTAGTGGGACATATACAGCAAGAAAGATTGCCCATCTTGTGAATCTCTGTGAGAGGGCGGGTGGAGTGGTTTGGTCCCCAGCTAGGAGACCCAGTAAAGGTTTGTGGTCTGTGACCATCTTGAATTTACGTCCAAATAGTACTCATGGCACTTTTTGACTTCTGACTCTAGGGCCAGGGCTCTCCTATCCAATTGACTGTAATTCCGCTCTGCTAGAGAGAGCATGCAGGAACAGAAGGCTATGGAGGCTTCTGTTCCATTGGGTAGTTGGTGGCTCAGGAAAGCTCCGACGCCATAGGGGGAAGCATCTGCTCCAGGGTTACTGGGAGGGTGGTATTGTACCGGACTAGGAAGGAGTCCTCTGTTAAGAGTGCCTTGACTTCCTTAAATGCCTTTTCCTCCTTGTGTCCCCATTCCCACAATTTGTTTTTGCTTAGTAAGTTGTGTAAGGGCTTGGCTATGGTGGCTTTCCCTTTAAGGAAGTTTCCATAGAGGTTGAGCAGGCCTAGAAATGCCTGTAGCTCTGCTTTATTTTTGGCAGTTGGGGTGTCCCTAATTGTCTTGACCTTGTCCTGAGTGGGGTGGATTCCACGACCACCGATTTGATAGCCTAGAAATTCTACTTCCCGCACCCCTGGTTGGCATTTCCCCTCTTTTACTCTTAGTCCTGCCTCTCTGAATTTGATCAGGACTTGCTTCAGCCTTTGATGTAATTGTGTGTGATGGGACACCGTAATTAAGATGTCATAGAAATACGATGTCATCCCCGAGATCCCACACAGCATTCTTTTCATAATGCTCTGAAATATCCCAGGAGCCACGCAAACCCCAAACTGCAGCCTCTTACATTTAAAGGCTCCATGGTGGGTAACAATACTCTGTGCCTCAGCAATGGCGCCATCTACTGGCAACTACTGGTAAGCCTGGGCTAGATCTAATTTCGCAAATATTTTCCAGTGTCATAGTGTTATATAATTGCCAGATGACCTGTACATTCTGCTCTATGTATTTCTATATATATTTCTATGTTTTTCTATATCTCTAATTGCTGTTGTGTACTTCAGCAAGTATCCATGACAATATCAATAAGACACCTTGTGACCTAAGACGCTTCTGCGCAAGACTCATTTTTCGTTTTCTTTTCTATTCTCCATTACTGCCAAGACTCCTTGCTTTGTACTCCTGCCAAGACTAACAGGCAGGAGGGAACTTTGCCAAGATGTAGTCTATTATTTAGAATAGAGTTTTTCTATCTTATTTTATTTTAAATAAGCATGTTTTTGATTAGAACTATATTCTCGGTTTTATTTTATCAGTATGCTAACAGGGACCAGACTATAATCCATTGGTTAAGCCTCAGGGATTTTTGGATTTAATCCGATTCCCAACATTCAGGACAGCCCCTCAAATACTAGAAGACTGCTGTCATGTCCCCCAGTTCTTCTTTTCATTAAACTACTCAACTACCTACCCAGTTCTAGCAACTATTCTCTATATGTTTCAGCCTCCATTCTCTTTGTTGCTCTTCTCTGCACGCTTTCTAGAGTCTCAACATCTTTTTCACATCGTGGTGACCAAAGCCGGATGCCGTATTCCGAGTGTGGCCTTACCCATAAGGCCTTATAAAAGCGGTATTAGCCCTCCACGGGTTCTTAAGTACAGATACCAAGGATTTATTAACAGGTTCACTGAAGACAGCAAAATAAACTAGGGCCATCAGAGTCTCCCTCTTCTTTCCGGTGAATTTTTCCTGCTAATAAATCCTTGGTATCTGCCTGCAATGGTCCTAGTCTGGGCTGAAGGGCAAATGTGGAACGGGATGTTCCACCCCTGGAATCAGGGACCACCAGGGGTTGCTCTTTACAAAAATGAGTAATTCTCCTGAACTAAGTCGGCAAAGGGCGAGCACCTGTGGTGCAGTGGCTAAGGCAACTGCCTAGCAAGTAAAACCAGTCCAGGTTCAAATCCCAGTCTGGTCTTCCAGCTGAGGTTAAGGTATGGCTTGCTGATGACAGCATAATAGGCTAGAAATAGCCACCCAAGTTTCCCTTACTTTTCTGGTGAATTGTTCCTGTTAATAAATCTTCTATATTTATATTCTATACTAGATTTTTGTACCCATGCTCCGTCTTGGGTTTTGTATAATTCTGCATAGCTCACCCACCCAGCGGAGGCTTCTCCCTTGTGCGGCCTTCCCCCTCCAGCGGAGGCTCCTCCTGCCAGCTTCGGTCTCTCCCACCCAGGCCACTGGCACGGAGAAGCAGAGGCCTCGGGCAGCCTCCCCCACCCAGCGGAAGTTTTGCAGGCTGGGAGAAACTCTGTACATGCTCAGTGGCTTCCTTGAACTCCGCCGATCAGCTGGAGTCTCTGAGTGAAGTCAGCGTATGCGCAGTGACTTCCTTGTCTGTATTTTGCCGAAAATCGTAAATACCTCTATTAAAAATTAATATTTTGAAAAATCCTTTCTTAGTGAGCGCCTAGATGGCAATACGAAGGAATGCAGCCAGTTTCATTTTTGTAGTGTTAATGGTTTTAGAGATCTCTTGATGAGTCATACAATCAGTGAGTGAGTTGTTTTTGGATTATATACTCATAGATTGATCTTGCACATTGCAGAAATATCTTACTATCACTTTCCTGCTGTGCTTTACAGTGAAGTAGAGAAGGTGCAGGTGAGGTTACCAGCCTCAGTTGCATCCATGCTACAAGCAGAGTCCCGTGCTGAGAGTCCCAGTCAGACTTGGTACATTTTGACCAGTTTGTTGTGCAACCACACCATGCCTACGCTCTTCTGTGCATTCCATGAGATCTAGCTGAGGGGCCTCTTTGCAAGCCAATGTGCTGGTTCCCACACCCATCATCCAGCAATGTCTTTAGTACATGGTTTTTTAAAAAAGGTCACCGTAGCAGCCACAACAACCCAATCAAATCTCCCTTCAATTTTTACATTCAAAGAAAGATGGACTCAAAACTCAGGTTCTTTGCTGCCCTCCTGTGGCCAAGCCGAGCTTGACAGGCAAACCCTGGTTGCGTATCCTGATTTGTTGGCTAGGTAAGTTATATCGGCTACATGAACATGCTGAATTCAAAGTCCATTTGAGCGGTTGAGGTTCTCCACCCGTGGTATCTTCACCTCCTCCTGCCAACGAGGGAGGGGCCGCTGAAATGCTCCTCTGGGACCCTGAGGGAGTCACTGAAAACCAGTAACCAAGTTTTCCTTTTTGCGTCCCAGATTATAGGACCTGGAATGATGAGAACTGTGCGAGATTGCGTTCGTACATCTGCCAGTGCAAATTCTAGTGCAAATGGCTCCTCCTGCTCCAGAGGGAGTGAAGCGCCTGCTGAAGTCTGGAGAAGCAATGAATCTCTGCCAAAATCTCTGCGGCTCTGCACGCCGATGATTTCTGAAGCTTGCATTCAATTTCGTTTATCCTGATGGGCCAGAAGGTCAAATAAATTCAGTCCTGGCATGACTAGTCCCCTTTATTTTGCAGAGCCAGGGGGGCTGTTCGAGGCCTTCTGGGTTCTCTTGAGCATAAAGGCCTGGAAAGGGCTTCTCTGATGGACCCATCCCAGCCTCGATCTGCTTGAGGAACTTAAAAGGCCCCACAAACTTTGCATCGAGATCCTCAGAGGGTGTCAGGGAATTGCGCAGAAGGTGTCCAAATGGAATCAGAGACACTGACACGAACTTGCCATTTTATATAAATACACAGATTTACAGTAAATAAGAGAGGCCAACGGGAGCATCGTCAGGTAAATCAACACAGCAGGAAGATTCACCGGTAAACCCACCAGAGAGCATACAGGGCAAAAAGGCGGGAAACATGGAAACTCCCCTTTTTCACTCAAGGCAACCAATCACAGCGCGAATCACCTCACGCAGTGGCCAGCTCTCTTCAACCAATCAGCTAAAACTGTATGCTTTGACTCCTCACCGGCCCCTTACTGTTCCAGTTCTAAATTTAAACGTATATGCCTCCTATTTCACTCCGCAAAGGGACTCTGTTCAAAATTAATTATTAAACAAGTGTTAAAAATCCATAAGCGTTTTAAACATTAAAAAAGGATTTTTAGAAAAGCCTTTCCTCCAACTTTATTACCCTTCTCACCCTTCCTATTACTTACTACCCATTACCTTTTCTCTTATTTGTATGACAATTAACTTGTTGCTTACATCTTACAATGTATAATAGTTGTTTCGTTTAATATCCTAGTAGACTTGATTATTTGTATTTCTATGATTGTTCAAATATAGACTGTTCCAAATCTATCACAAAAATGTATCGTACGGCATGAGGAAGGCGCTTTGTGACATGATTGTACTTTATAACATGATGAATGTACTTTATGATGATGAATGTATTTTATGATTAATATCATGGTTTGTCAATTGTAGCTTATTTATACATGACATGATGAATGTACTTTATGATTATGAATGTATTTTATGATTAATATGTTGTCGATTGTAGCTTATTTATACATGACATGATGAATGTACTTATGATTATGAATGTATTTTATGATTAATATCATGGTTTGTCGATTGTAGCTTATTTATACATGACATGACGAATGTACTTTATGATTATAAATGTATTTTATGATTAATATCATGGTTTGTCGATTGTAGCTTATTTATACATGACATGACGAATGTACTTAAGATTATGAATGTATTTTATGATTAATATCAGGGTTTGTCAATTGTAGCTTATTTATACATGACATGATGAATGTACTTAAGATTATGAATGTATTTTATGATTAATATCATGGTTTGTCGATTGTAGCTTACTTATACATGACATGATGAATGTACTTTATGATTATGAATGTATTTTATGATTATGACTGTATCTTATTGTCAGTAAAATATAACCATAGATGTATATGTGTGTGTGGGAGGCAACTATGAAAGGAAGAGGTTGCCACCCACAAGGGTTAAGACTTACCAATG
>JANHFO010030661.1:0-11488 GCA_032468095.1 Pareas carinatus | reverse complement strand
TTTTCTTATTCCCTCTTTTTCATTATATGTATTATATGTTTAATAAAACTGTTCAATAAAAAAAATTGAGAAATATGGACAAGTAGCAGGACTCAAAATTAATAATGAGAAATAAAAGTGATACTTAAGAATATGACAGAAAAGAAAAAGAAAAAACTAGCTGAAAATATAGACTGGTTAAGAAAGTTAAATATTTGGGGATATATTTGACAGCTAGATGTTCTACCTTGAAAGAAGATAACTATGACAGGTTATTGAACCAGATTAAGATGGATTTTGAAAAATTGAAAAAAATTGCAAGTTTTTCTTCTAGGAAGAATAGTAACAATAAAAATGAATATTTTACCAAAATATTATTTTTATTTCAAACAATACCTATAAACTTAGGGGAAAGGTTTTTTTAAGAATTAAAAAGGGTGATCTCAAAATTTATATGATAAGGTAAAAAAGTGGGAATAAAATTGATATTATTACAAGATGATAAGAATAGAGGAGGTTTGGGTCTACCAGATTGGAGTTTGTATCACCAAGCATCTGCATTTACGAGGATTAAAGAACGGATACTATTAAGGAATAAGAGAATATTACATTTGGAAGGATATGATTTACAATTAGGATGGCATGCATTTGTATGGTATGAAAAAAATAAGGATCACAGATATTTAAGAAATGCACTGTGCAAAGTTTGGGGGGAAATTAAAAAGAAATTATATATGAAAATTCCAGTGTGGGTCTCTACAATGGTTTTCATGCTGTCAAGTTTGGTTGATATGGGAATAATCTGGACAAATAAAGATATTTTAGATATGGAAGGTAGCTTAAAATCTAGATTAAATATGGAAAACCAGGGTATGAAAGTAACATGTTGGTCATATATGTAACTGAAAAATAGATATGATAAAGATGTAAAAACAGAAGAATTTGAAATAGCCATGACAGAATTTGATGACCTATTGCATACTAATAATGAGAAATTAATAAAGAAAATGTATAACTTTTTATTGAGTAGAAGAATGGAATCTGAACAAGTTAAAGAGACTATGATAACATGGGCCAGATATTGATATTGAAAGATGGCAGAATTTATGGGAGAAGAATTTAAGAATGACAAAAGCAGTGACATATAAGGAAAATGTATATAAGATGTTTTATAGATGGCATATGACACCACTGAAACTGTCTAAAATGTCTGAAGTGTCTGATAAATGTTGGAAGTGCAAGAAAAAACAAGGTACATATTATCATATGTGATGGATGTGTAAATATGCTAATAGATATTGGAAAAGAATACATAGATGAGTACAAGAAATGACGAAAATCAAATAAGTTTTAAACCTTAAATGTTTCTATTAGGTATTGTACCGGAAGATATTGATAAGCAATTTTGATTTTAAATTGTACATGTACTCATAGCAGCTAGAATTGTTTTTGCACAAAATTGGAAGAATTATGAGATGATTAAGGATGAAGAAATAATTAGAAAAAAATTGTGCAGAAATGGCTAGGCTTACATTATTATTGAAAGATAAGGAAGATTACAGTACACTTCAAGACATGGAATTATCTTTATGAATGGTTGGATAAGAGAAGGAAGGAGTAGGTATAAGATAGTGTTACTTTATGTGATAGATATCTTGGACAGAAATTAGTTTTGAAATGTATTTCAAAGTGACTGTTCTTTTTACCGATTTTTTGAATTATGAGTGTTTTTATTATATTGTGTGATTATTATATATTTGTGTTTTTAGGTTGAAAAAATAATTTTTTTTCCCTGAAACATGGGTTAAGGAATGGATTTTATTAAGAAATAAGAAATAAGGTTTTGATTTACAATTAGGGTGGCATGCATTTTTGTGGTATGGTAAAAGTAAGGCTCACAAATACTTTCAAAACCATTATGTAAGAAATGCTTTGTGTAAGGTATGGGAGAAAGTGAAAAAGAAAATATATATGGAAATTCCAGAGTGGGTCTCTACAATGGGAGCTTTTGTGCAACCAAGTTTGGTCATTATTGAAAAAAAATCTGGACAAATAAGAACATTTTAGATTTGGAAGAAAAATTGGAATCTAAACTAGCACTGGAAAACCAGGGTATGAAACTTACATGGTGGTCATATATGCTTATTAAAAAATAGATATGACAAAGACATAAAAACAAGAATTGGAAATTGGTATGACAGAATTTGATGAGTTGTTATTGTCTAGTGATGAAAAATTAATAAAGAAAATGAATAACTTTTTGTTAAGTAGGAGAATGGAAGATGAACAAGTAAAAGAGACTATGATAACATGGGGAAATTTTTTTGGATATCCTATTGATATTGATAGAGGGTATAGTTTATGGGAAAACAATTTAAGGATGACAAAAGAAGTTTCATACAAAGAAAATTTATATAAGATGTTTTATAGGTGGCATATTTCGACCATTTAAATTGTCGAAAATGTGCAAAGAAGTGTCTGATAGATGTTGGAAGTGAAAAAACAATCAAGGTACATATTATCATATATGGTGGACATGTACATATGTTGAAAAATATTGGAAAAGAATGCACAAGTAGTTTCAAGAAATGACAAAAATACAAATAAGCTTTAAACCGGAAATGTTTGTTAGGTATTGTACCAGAAAATTTTAATAAGCATTATTTATACTTGATTGTACACATACTTACAGCAGCCAGGATTACTTTTGCACAAAATTGGAAGAATAAAGAACTGATACAAGATGAAGAAATAATAAGAAAAATTCTAGAATGTGCAGAAACGGACAGATTAATATTATTGCTGAAAGATAAAGAAGATACTGTACACTTCAAGACATGGAATTACTTTTATAAATGGTTAGAGATGGAAGGAGTAGGTGTTAAATTGTATTAGTAAATGTGATAGATATTGATGATAGGTTTAGTTTAAAATATATTTCTAGGTGACTGTTTTTAACCCATTTATTGAAACACGTTTTTTAATCTTTATTTTATTTTTTGCGTTTGTGTTTTTGAAAAAAAATTAAAATTCTTATAGCAAAAAAGAATAATGTAGTGAGTCACCTGGCAACCAAATGCAACAAGTTCTAGTTGTACATTGTATACCAAACAAACAATGAGTACAGGGACAAAAATTTTGCATCAAAATGCATTGAGTACCAAATTCGATGAGTTTTAAAGTAGTTGAGTACCAGCAGTGGAGGGTATTAGATTTCTAACTAATTTTGATTATATTTAATTCATTGTGTAAATTTGTTTGATTATTGGTTGCAATGATATGGACAACAATTCCATACATTTATCCAGTGCTTTTTTTGTCATAAAACACCAGAACACCTTTCTGGCACCTTAATACAATAAATTAAATTTATGTTAAGAACTGAATGTATAATTTGTTAAATAAAAAATTAACAAGATGTAAGTTCCGGCACCTTTTTTCTTACAAAAAAAGCACTGCATTTATCCATATGTTTATCGATTTTATAGTTGGCTTTTTTATTTGGAAACTATTCCATTTTTTCTTGTATTTCAAAACTCCTTTATGACTACATATACATTTTTCATTATATACAATAATGTCTTATTGAATCATCAAGAAAATAACCTAGCAACAGTATTTTTTCAGTCATTAACCAGTATACAGAACCCAGAATATTACTACATATATTTATACTCCCCATTGCCATTCATCTCACTTTGGAAGATGCATCATTTATATAGGTTTTTTTCTCCCAGAACCATCCCTCCCTATCTCTGAAAAATTATTTACAGCCTTAGCTATACTCACCTGTTTCTGCACAAAGGAAGAGAAAAAAGAGGAGAAATAGCACCTTACTCATCGGTTATCCAGAAAATGTGTCGGACAATTCAAATTAGGACTACTGGAGTGGAACTTGACCACTATTGAAGACTGCAGTCTGTTTCTTGAAGTAATTAAGTTAGAACTGAGGACCTTGGACCTCTGAAAAATGGAAGGGAAAGGCTGATCATTTCATAACTGAACCATAACGTTACTTCCTTCCATGAAAGGCAATAAAGCTTGCCTTGGAACTATGCCAGTCAATGTAGACAAGAAGAAAAGAGTTACAACACATAGTGACTTCCTGGATGTCTTTGATAGTTCTTCCCTTTGGGTTGCAAACAAAGATAGTGCAAGAAAAAACACAAGCATACACCTACACACACACACATGTTGCCTTTCATATCCTGATAAACTAGGCCTACAGCAGCTACAGTTTTAATCTTAACTACAGGTTGATTTTGTTCTAGTCTTGAGCATGATGATTGATCCCATCTAATCTCTTCCATATGGAATGTGAAGGTGGCACTGTTGACCTCAGAACCTGGAAAGTTTAAAGAAATGAAAAGTCTAAATTTAAAAAAAAATAAACTATTGCTTTAAACCTAAATTTGAAAGATATCTATTAAACTATGTACTCTTTCCAGTTTTATCAATATTACTAGATTTGCCATTCACTATTTACTTTTCAACAATATGGATCAATTCATCTTCTGGGTGGACAAGCTCTTACTGACAATCTAAAATACCCCTGCTTGAGAATCCCAATGAGTTCTTTCTCATATAGATATGCATAATTACATCAGTAAGTCCGTAAATACTATTTTTGGAATTCAGTTACAAGGTGGAGAAATTCTTCACAGTGCATTTGGGCTTTTGGCATGACTCTTCCTGAGAAAAGACTATCTGAGTAGCTTTTGAACCCTAAGCTTGACCAAAAAGAAAAAGCCCTTGGTGGAATCATAAATGCACTGAGAGAAAACCAATGGCACACTACCAATAGCATGGAAAAGAAAAATACATCTTGTTTTATTATCTATAAATATGTTACTTCATTGGAAAACAGTCCTGAATTTAAAACAATCACTCCACATACAAACACACGAAGAGCAGATAGCAGAAGACTATAAATGTCAGACTTTCAGCTCTATTTGGTTGAAGCAATAGTTTCTTTTACTAAGGAATACTGGTTGCAGTAAAAGCAAGCTAAAACTTTTTCCCTTTGTTTTGGCCCTCCCCCTTTACCAGTTCATCTTTGGCCAATGGTGAGCCACATAGATGTTTTGGGAAATGCTCATAATTTTGGATCAATCTACATTCTGTTTCCAAGCTTGAAGACTGGTACAGGCTGGGGTTTGTTTGTTTTTGCGCCTTTGGTTTCTGTCAAACTGTCATTCCCTCTCCCTTTTTCCCACCTGTGTCCCATGCATGTTTATTGCCCATTTGCTCTCCTTCCCCTCCTCCCTAACAGTTGATGGCAGGATGTCAACAAGGCACCAACCCAAAGATGGTAGGGCTGATGTGCTGCCCTCCTTTTCAGAAACAATAGTCCTGCAGAGGAAATAAAAATGGGAGGGAGAGAGAGAGACAAAGACAAATGCAAAATTAGTTGACACTCAGTGAAGTTTGTCTGTGTGTTTTTCATGGAACCTCTTAAGTAATTTGGAAGCTTTGTTGTGTTTGAACTCGGCCCATTCAGTTTCAGAAGGCAGGAAGTCTTCCCATCCCACTAAGTTTTGGGGCTTTTCTTGGTGTATGTGTGAATCCAAAATGTCCTTCACTTCAAAGTATTGTTCCCCTTCAATTATGATGCAATTGGAATGGTGGTTGTGTTGCCGGGCAGAGAGATCAAGTGATCTCTCAAGTTTTAGGAGACTACAGTGGAACACCAGGTGAACACATCTGAAGGTTTTTTTTGACAATCTAAGCTCATTGGTTACTGGGCTTTATGGAGAAAGGGTCAACGTATTTTGGACCCAGTTTTGGGGAGGGTTGCCTTGATTGCAGATATTTGATGGACAGACATACTTTGTCTCTGATTTTAAACACTTTTGGCTTGACAAGCTTCTTATCAGTTTGATTTTTATACGATTCCCTTCCCTCCTCCAGAGCCTTTCTAACCACTGGTCAGGTGTTTTGTAGTTGCAAGATCCATTCCTTTAAGGATGCTGTCTGTGGGGTAGCCTGGGGTAAGTCAGGAATAGATACAAAGTCTTGCCCCATGGCTACCTGTTATTTATTAAGTTTTCCTACTTAGTCATGCTACCGTTGGTAAATCCAGAGGAGGCCAGACACTCCATCTACGACCCGGACAAAGAGCAGGAACTGGGGGGGGGGAGGTTCTTATTGGTCTGGAGCTCAGGTTCCAAGCACTATACATATAGCTGTTGCACAGGTCACTTCAGTCTTTGCAATGTAACTGTTATTTCTTAATCTGTTAATAAATTGTTCCTGTTTTTACAACTGTGTCTTCTATGTCTGACCAAACTGAGAACTTAACACTGGCAACAAAGGTGGGAACCGCTGCTTGTAAGTCACTCAGCTAAACCACGCTGAAAACCCCCATCCTACGGTACCAGTCGACGACAAGAAGCAAGCCAAGCAGCAGATCAGACAGGCGAAGACAGAATGGCAAACTTGACAAAATCAACATCACACATTCCAAGAGGTGGCAATCATACATCGTCAGAGTAGAGAATTATCTAAGAGTGAACAAGAGTGCAGATGATCTGAAAGCATCAATATTGCTGTATGTGGCCAGACCACCTTCGATGCGGCTGAAAATCTATTTATGCCAACGAAATTGGAAACAGGTCACCTATGATGTCCTGAAAACAAAACTACAAGAACACTTCAACCCCATGCTCTCCATCATAGCATAGAGTCATGTCTTCGAGTAAAGGGAACAGCAGCCCAGGGAGTCAGTTGCCGAGTTTTTGGCCACACTCTGGTAGGCTACCCATCTCTGTGAGTTCAAGGACCTAGAAGAGCACCTGCGGGACTGACTCGTCTGTGGCCTATGAAATAGAGTCCTGCAACAAAAACTTTTCACTAAGAAAAATATCTAGTTCCAGGAAGCAGTCTTAGAAGTGATGGCAGATGAAGCTGCAAGAGGCACCATAAAAGCACTATGGCCCTCCAAACTGGTGCCCAGTTCCAGTGCCATCATGCATGAGGAAGCTGAAAGAGAACCAGATAGCAATGAAGTCGATCGCCTACACAAGAAGGGTGGCAAGCACAAGGCACTGACACCAGCAGAAGCTCTGAGCTCGAACCAGGGCTGTCCTGGATATGGAGGCAAGCATTCAAGAGTGCAAGTTCCAAATGGCCCTGTGTCGAGCATGCAACAAGCAACACCACATTGCTACCATTTGCTGAAGTTGTCCCAAGCACTAGTCTCTGCAAGAGACTAGGAGAGGTACAAAGGATCCGGGGCAAAACAGCATAGGGTTTTGTTCCACTAGACAAGGGGTGCTTAGGACAGATACTAGGCGACCCCTTAAAGAGAAACTGTATCTCAAAATACACCTCCAAGTTAATCCGTGCGCCATGGAGCTAGACACTGGGTCAGCCTTGTTTATAGTCTCTTATATGTCATTCCTACACTTTTGCAGACACAGTGGGAAGAGGATTAAACTTAGACACTCAGATCGGGTACTTGCAGACTTTCAAAATAGTTGAGTGATAGTTAAGGGAGAAATGACCCTCCACGTAAAATTTAAGGGATTTCAGGGACCTCTAAGTCTAGTAGTAGCAGAAGGCAACTGAATGAGTTTTGAAGGACTCAATTGGTTTGATGCCCTAGGTATACAAGTAATGGGACCTCACAAAACACAAACCAGTAGCTTTACAGAAATATGCCACAAATTCATGGATATGTTCCACAAGGAATTGAATCAGTATAAGGGGACACTTATATCATGCCACCTCTATCCAACGGTCACTCCCATCAGAATCAAACCTCAGAGAGGGTCTTTTGCCCTTAAAGCAAGAATAGATAAGAAACTCCATAAACTGATTAAACAGGGGGTGCTAGAACCCATTGACAGTGGTCCTTGGGAAACTCCAATAGTTATGCTGCTAAAGGTAAGTGGAGAGGTCTACATCTGTGCAGACTATAAAGGCACAATCAATAAAGCCTTAAGACAACATGCGCATCCAGTACCTGTAGTTAGCCACATACTGGCAAACCCTGCAAGGGGAACGAATATTTGCAAAACAAGACCTCACACAGGCCTATCAACAGCTGTCTGTGGACGACGTCACAGCAGCTTCTCAAACTCATAGAGGAGCATTTAAAGTTAGGAGATTGCAGTTTGGCATTAGTGTGGCCCTGGGTATATTTCAGGAAGTTATGGAACGGACCCTACAGGGGATCCCAGGGTGTGCTCCTATTTCAATTATGTCCTCATCACCAGGGACTCTGTAAACAGTCTAGTTGAGCAGCTCAGGATTATGCTGCAGAGGTTCCGTGATGCAGGACTCAGACTCAGACAGGACAAATTTAAAATTGGCATTGAATCGACTGAATTCCTCAGGTTTGGGATCCATGCTGAGGGCATCCACTATACCGAGTCAAAGCTATAGGTGATTCATCAAGCACCCCATCCCAAAACAAACAGAGAGTTACTGGCATTTTGTGGGTTATTGAATTTTTATCACACATTTTTTGCCCCACAAAGCAACAGTAGCAGAGCTGCTCCATAAGCTCCTGAACACCAAAGTGACATGAAAGTGGATGAAAGTCCATGACAAAAACTTCACAGAGATTAAAAGCCTCCTGGTTTCCAATGCGGTCCTCACACATTTTAATGAGAACCAGCACTTTGCCCAATGTTGTTGAGGCTGTTTTGAATCACATTACGGCCAATGGGACACAGCTTCCAATAGCATATTATTCCCACACGCTATCAGCAGCAGAGTGGAATTATGCTCACTCGACAAAGAGATTGCACCTGCCCTCTCTGGAACCAGATCCAGATCTTGTTGATCCAAGACTTGCCCAAGGCACCACTGCATGAGTGGGACATGCCCGCTGAAACCACAGTGAAGCCAATCCTCAGCCAAGTGTTGCACAGGGTGCAACGAGGTTCTCTGGATTCCAGTGGGGCACACAGTTTCAATGTTATTATATGAGGAAAAGTGAACTGTCTAAACACAAGGGGTGTATTCTGTGGGGCAGCCGTGTCATCGTCCCTAGCTCTTTATGTGCTAGGGTTTTGGAGTCCCTGCATGAGAGCCATCTTGACTTCCTCAGGATGAAAGCATTCATGGGATTTCCGATGGACAGCATGGCGACAAGGCAGCAAACTCGGGAGGCTCCTCAGCTGAACTGAGTAGAACTGCTTGACAGGGAAGATATTCTGCAGTCCCAGGGGAGGTGGTGACCACCCTGGAACTGGGAAAAAATCCTCAAAAGGTCTGCCTAGCTGTGCTGTGGTCTTGCAGCATTTAGCCGCAGATGAGCCAGAAGGGAAAAATAAAAGTGGCTTGGGATCAAGCTGCCAAATAGCTGAGAATCAACATTCAACCATCTGGGTGAGTTTAAAGCCCTATACCAAAAGACAATGCTACCTGATTTAAGAGATATTTAAGAAAAGTTAACACCTGAAAGGGGGGGGAGGAAATGGTGAACGAAAATGGAAGGGATTAATTTTGAAAGAAAATGCTCAAAGCTGAAATAAAATATCTAGAGCTAAAACGACTTTCTATCCATACTAAAACTTAAAGTTATTATGTTTATGGAACAGAACTAAAAATATTTCAAGACCTTGTTGGATTTATTTTTTAAAAAAAAAGATCAAGGTGTTTGAGTAAAATGGAAAGTGAAAGTCTAATCTGACAGTGAACTGCAGCTGGTGTGGATTCTACAGTGAGAGATACAAAGAAGGGAAACTCCAGAACTGATTACCAACTAAATTATAAAGGGAAGTTAAAAATAAAAAAGTAAAAATGATTAACGAAATGTTATTGACACTGATGAATGGATTTACAGTTGAAATCAACAAATGAATACAAAAAAATGGATGGAACATTTACAGAAAAAACCAAAGGAAAAAATGAAAGTAAAGAAAAGAAGATGACTGCAACTTGGATGACAACTACATTAATAAACTGAGAATAATAGAATTGAGAGTAATAGGGGGAAAGCAACAGGTTTCTGGAGAGATGGTTATAATTAAGAAAGGAAAATTAAACTATAAACCAAAAATTAAAAGAAGGTTTAAAGGAAGGCGCAAGATTTTTTTAAAAAAGAGTATCAATCACTCCCTTGAACATTAAAAGAAACAAGCAGAAAAAACAAATCTATAAGACAGCCTTAAAGAAATTTAAGACATCAATGGAAAAATATGAGGAAGATTGGGGGAAAATAAGCAGAGAGAAATGGAATAGTTCCAGAAATGAAAACAGAAGTCAGATACAGATATGGAAGTTATGGGAAAAAATTGGACAGATAAAAAATATCATAAAATGAAGAACTGAATATAGAATTTACAGTTCTGCTCTATTGAATGACTAAATATAAGGATTAAAATGTTATATTGAATAGAATTTTATGTTTAAATTGTTGATATTGAGCAGTGACTTTAAATAAATCTATATATATATAAATGGAACTACATGTTTGTTCCTAGCAAGTAATCTGGAAAAGTACTGAACGCATTCACTCCAAACTTTCAGGGAATGTCAGAAACACACACGAGCGGGTTCTTTGCTATGACTTACCTTTCCTGAGTACCTTTACATGCGAGTAGACACCCGAAAGAGTCGCGGCTGGTGCGCCCACGGGCGCCACCTTGATGGAACGGCTGGAGGGCCACGTGATGCGCTGCGCGCGCACGCTGCGCGCAGGGATCGTGGCCATCCAGCCTGCAACGAAGGATCGTAGCGCTGGGATTGTGTTTGTAACAGCTGCTTCTAGGCGCGCACGCACACCATTCCTCAATGCGCGGAGGCACGCCATTCCTCAACGCCTGACCATCCGCGAGTGACAGGGGGAGGCGGCCAGGCGGGGGGGAGTGGCAAAACGCGCTACTCAACGCCTCAGCTCTGAGGAGATTCCCCAACGACCAACGCCTCAGGGGGGGACAAAAGGGAAAACGCGGCAACTCCGAGGACATTCCCCAGAGCAAAACGCCTACAGACCGAACTGGCTGGGGAGGCGGAGAGGAGGGGGGAAAGGGAAAATGCGGCACCTGCAAGGAGATTCCCCACAGCCTAACGGCATCCGCAAGCCTGCAGAGACGGGGGGAGCGAAAATGCCGCACCTCCAAGGAGATTCCCCACAGCCCAACGCCATCTGCAAGCCGGCGGAGGAGGGAGGGAGAACAGGAAAACGCGGCAACTTCGAGGTGATTCTCCATAGCCCAACGCCATCCGCAAGCCTGCGGAGGCGAAGGGGGGGAAAGGGGAAACCCGGCAACTCCGAGGACATTCCCCACTGCAAAACGCCTACAGGCCGAACTGGCTGGGGAGGCGGGGAGGAGGGGGGGTAACCTAACCCTCAAACAGGCCAGGGCTCAACCGCAATTTGGTCCCGCAAGGGAGGGGGACGGGGCCTGCGGGACCCAAAAATGGGACGAAGCCCCGCACACCCACCAGTCTACCACCGACGCGTGGGTCGGGGACGCCCCCGCGCCAAGGCCCATTGACTTGGAAAACGGGCAGGCCTAGCGGCGCGGGCGGCCCTTAGCGAGCCGGCCCTCAC
>JANHFO010030350.1:0-11504 GCA_032468095.1 Pareas carinatus | reverse complement strand
TTCAGTCCCAAAGTCCAAATCTTTGAATACTTCTTTGTTGCTTCAAACACATCAAATTATAATCCCCCAGAGTTCTCAAAGCCCAAGTTTAAAAACTTCCACTTTTAAATGACCAAATCCTAAAATCCAAGTCTTAAAATCTTTTCTTTTCTTCTTTCCTTCACCCTTTACACCAATTTATAATCCACCACTGGATTCAAAATCTGACTTTTTAAATCCCAATTAGTGCTTGTTTTTAGCCAAATTGTTCTTTCAATTTTTTCTTTTTGCTCCATCACGCTCCATTTTATAATCCACCAGAATCTCCACTGTTGAGTCCGATCGCGAAAGATTCAGGCTGGAATCCTCAGTGAACCGCAACAGTGTTTATTGGTAAAAGTAACAACAGGGAATGTAGCCAGCAAACGGGCTGGTTATTCTTACAATCCTTTATAGCATATTGGGCTGGTGCAACAACCAGTCAACAAGTGAGCTTGGACAGTCTCCGAGCTGTCTGAACAGTTGGGAGGGGGGAATGTGCTCCCAACATCTGCTGGCCACTTAATTAGGTCAAACTGCCAGGAGCCTCACTTGACCAGCTAAACTCCTAGAATCCAGCATCCGCCTCTTTTCTCCCAAGTTGTTTCTTCTTCTTCACAGCAGCTAATCCATAAGGGTCAGGACATTTAATCACTCTGAAGGCATTTATTTTTGTCTTAATGTAGACAATGTTAACGTCTATCTTAATCTTTCTTAATCCATAAAGATTGGGAACTTTAATCAGTTTTAGGTTCTGTTTGTGGCACTTAGTTATTGCTTAGCCTACCTCTTCAATCGTCCCTCCAGGATGATCTTGGGCACTAAGCATGCCCCCCAAACAGGAGAAATATAGTTCTTCGGGCAGCCAAAACTTTGACTGCCTCTTCCTTGCTGGAGGCGACAGGCGGTGCATAACCTATTCCTTTGATTCAATTATTCCACCACTGTATAGGCACAGTCTTTGTTTGAAAGGGTTTGTTTAAATATAACTGCTGTTGGAAGCCATGGAATCTAGCTAAAGAAAGAGCTCTTCTTAAAATAGAGATTTCTGTAGCAAACCTGATCAGGCTCAAAGAGATTGCTATTCTCAGGCTATGAGGTAGAACAAGGCCTGTTCCTGGCACTTATTGCATATACCTGACATGCTGCAGTGATTGTGTTTATTTTTGTATTTTTATCTTTCAATGAACTTTGAATTATGTGAAATATTAGCCTAAATTACTAGTATATGCTCAAAGTGTTAGCATTCTGCACAAACATAATGAGTGTTAGAACTCCCTCTAGAAAAGAAACATAAGGTGGGGGTTCAAGATGTGCCAGAGACTAATATTGTGATATCTACTATTCTATGGTAGGGAGATGCAGCAAATACTTTAGGAAAGCCACTAATGGCTTTTCCATGAACCCACCTGGTTGGGAATTTTGTGATGACTAGTTCAAAGAAATAGGCAATATTCATACTATTGAAGTATGAAAAGTTCATTTTCAGATTAAGTTATGTAGTAGATTCAAATAGTCCATCCCATGTATTTGGTACAGATATTCATGGGATTTCCTAACTCACCAACACAATTCCCCATATCAGTGCATTTCAGTATAGTGGACAAAAGAGCAGCAGAAGTATGATTCTGGATTCCAAGCATGCTGGCTATTGATAAATACAACTGACTGAAATATTCCAGTATGTTTATCTTAGCTATTAATATTCTACAAGTGTTAATAGACTCATATTAGAGTTAGAATGGCAAACCTTTTTGAGACCGAGTGTCTAAACTGCAACCCAAAACCCACTTATTTATCGCAAAGTATCAACACGTCAGTTTAACTCTACCATGTGGGCACCAGCACCCTCTGCATGCACATCCCCGCAGCCATGTCAGACAAATGACTATCCAGTGTTTTTTTGAAAGCCTTCAGTGATGGGGCATCCACAACTTCTGAAGGAAAGTCATTACATGGGTTGATTGTTCTCATCATTAGGAAATTTCATCCTCCTTCCTTGTTGCTTCTCTCCCTGGTTTTTTCTCTCATCCATTGGTTCTTATTTTGCCTTCTGGTGCTTTGAAAAATAGTTTGATCCCTCATCTTTGTGGCAGCCCTTCAGATACTAGAACACAGTTGTCATATCTCCCCTGGTCTTTTCACTAGACTAGACATACCCTGCAACCATTCTTCATATGTTTTATCTCTAGCCCACTAATCATCTTTGTTGCTCTTCTCCATACACTTTTCAAAATCTCAATGTTAGATCGGGTCTTGGACAATTCATAGAGACGAAAGCAGGGTTGTGGTTCAAGCAAATACTTTATTAAGTTACAGTTGCTAGTCAGAACTGAGCGCTGGCCATGCGGGCTGCGCTCTTTAAACAATTTCAAACTGACACTCTGCCAATCAGCTCTTGGAGATTTCCCGCATTTGGGGAATCCCCACCCCTATCCGTATTAGAATCCAACACTAAACATTTTTTTATATTATGGTGATTAAAACTGGATGCAGTATTACAAGCATGGCTATATTAAGGCTTTGTTAAGTGGTACTAATACTCCACATGATCTTGATTCTTTCCTTCTATTAATGCAGCCTAGGACTTCATTGGATTTTTTTGGCTGCTGCCGCACACTGTTGCCTCTGATTGTTCCCTTGGACTCCAAGATCCCTCTCACAGTTACTGACATTGAGCCAAGTTTGACCTAGTCTGTACCTGTTGACTTGGTTTTTCTTGTCTAAGTGTAGAACCTTACTTTTTAAATTAGTTTCCATTTTTTTATTGTAATATGCATTTCATAGCAAACATTATTTATGAATAATAGCCTTGATTTGTACATCATCTTCAATATCATACATATACACACACTCAATTATTTATGACCTACTAAGAATCATTACCATTTAACACAGTGGTCACCAGTCTGTGGTCCCCAGTGGTCCGTGAGAGAATCTTGGTGGTCCGTGAGAGAATGTGGAGATTAATTTTTTTTTTAAGAAACAGTCCACCACGACAGGGAGCGTTGCTGGCAGAACAGGAAATGGCTGGCGGTGCTCTTCGGTGGGTTAAAAAAGGTCTGCCGTAGCAAGGACCACAGCTGGCAGGCCTGGGGAATGGCCCAGCTGTGCTTCACAGCGGGCAAAGATAAGCCCGCCAAGAGAGGAGGGTGAGAGTGGCCCGGCAAGCCAACCTGCATCTGGGAGAGGAGCATGGGCAACCTGGTAAGTGGAGCGCTGTGTGTGTGTGTGTTCCAAAGGTGCTTTCAGGGCCATGGCGGGAGGGGGTGGCCATTGGGATCTCTGCCAGCTGACAAAAGGCTGGGCTGGGGCGGCAGGGGGAACCAGGCACTGCAGCCACTGGAAAAAGGCTGGCGGGGGGAGACGAGCATCGCGGTTGTTGGGAAAAGGCTGGCGGGGTTGAGCTGAGAGCTGCAGCTGCCGGCAAACATCTGGCGGGGGGAGCTTGGTGCCACGGCCACTGGCAAAAAGCTAGTCTGGTGCAGCAGGGGGAGCTACCCATCACCAGCAGAAGTCTCACCCAGCTCCCCTCACTGCCACTGCCACTGCCATTGCCCACCCGCTCAGGAGGGGCCAAAAGGGAGCGCGAGTCCAAGCTCCACAGGCTGCTCAGAGCAGCAGACAGGCACTCAAGAGATCCGTCTGCAGGCGGATCGGATTCTCCAGACTGCAGCTGCCATTGGAAGCGGGCTGCGTGTAGGGTCTCCCTGGAGAAGCTGTCTGGCGCACCGGGACTCTTACTTTCTTTTGTTCCTTCTCGAACGGGACGGTGTTGCCACCTGCCCACCCCTCTTGGAAGACCCTGTACGCAACCCACTTCTGATGGCGGCTGCAGCCTTGGCCTCTACCAGCCTTTCTCTCTTTTATCACTGCAAAATTCCAACCCACTCTCTCTCTATCTACCTCCCCCTTCTTTCCTTTGCTCCACTTCTCTCTCTCTTCCTCCACCCCCTCTATCTCTCTGTGTTTCTCTCTCTCTCTCTCTCTCTCTCTCTCTCTCTCTCTCTGTGTGTCTGTGTGTCTGTGTGTCTGTGTGTGTGTGTGTGTCTGTCTGTCTTTCATTCTCTCCCTCTGTGTGTGTTTGTGTCTGTCTGTCTGTGTCTCTCTTTCTGTGTGTTTGTCTTTCTGTGTGTGTGTGTGTCTGACTGTCTGTCTTTCATTCTCTCCCTCTCTCTTTCTCTCTGTGTCTCTCTCTTCTAAGCAGGAAGAAATATACTAAAATGTGTAAATACTTAAAGAAACCAATTATTTTGTAATAATTATATTATTATGTTGTAATAAATAGGAGCCTTTTATATTAATAAAATGGAAGCTTTCTTATCATTAATTTACAAATGTATGTAACTTTTTAAAAAAATCATATTGGTGGACCTCAGAATTTCAAAATGTGAATTTGGTGGTCCCCGAGGTCAAAAAGGTTGGCGACGACAGGTTTAATACCTTTAACTTTTCTTTCCTTCTGTACTGTTCCTTATTTTTATCTACATTTAATTTCATTTTGTTAGATAAGACCCACTGTTCAAGGTATTCAAGATCTCTTCAGATTTTGAGCCTATCTACTGGAATGTTGGCTATTCCTGCCAGTTTGGTTTCATCTGCAAATTTGATGAATTCCTCTTCCATATCATCATCTAGATCATTTATGAAGATATTGGAGAGTACTGGACCTAAAATAGTCACCTCACTTCTTCCTTCCTTCCATGTGGTTGTAGTTTCATTGAGGTCTACATGCTGAGTACGTTTTGTCAGTCAGTTACAAATCCATCTGGTGGAGATACTTTCTATCCCACATTTTTCTAGCTTACCAAAAACTAGGTGTGATCTATTTGTCAAATGTTTTACTGAAGTTCAAGTATACTATGTATACAACATTTAATCACTTTGTCAAAAAATTAAATAAAATTTGTTTGACATGATCTGTTTTTGATGAACCCCTGTTGTTTTCTAATTATAATTTGGTTAGCTTACAGATATTTACCAAATTGTTGCTTGATTATTTTTTCCAAGATCTTCTCAGGTATTGATGTCAGGCTGATTAGTCTGTAATTTCCTGGATCTGTTTTTCCCCTGTTTTGAAGAAGGGGACCACATCATCTCTTTTTCTGTCCTCGGATAGTTCCCTAGTGCTTCAAGAACTTTGAAAGATGAGGTTCAATAATTCTGAGATCACATCTGCCAGTTCCTTCAGAACTTTGGGATGTAATTCATCAGGACTCAGAGATTTGAATCCATCTAGAGTTGACAGGTGTTTTCTTACCTTATTTCAGCTTATTTTAATTTCCATTCCTAGCCTGTAATTTATAGCTTTGTTTTTGGTAAGTTAGTTTGTATTTTATTTTTGCGTGAAGACAGATGCAAACAATGATTTGAACAATGGAAAGGGTGATCATTTGGAAGTTCTTTAGAATTCATTGCATAAATTTCAGCTATCATGCAATGAATGTTTCATTCCATAACGCAGTGCTTATTCATGCAGAAAATTTCAATGCATAGAAAAAGCATCACTGTCATGCCACTCATACCACAATGATATAATGGATTTGGTATACGTTGACTTCCCCAATTCAAATGTTTTTGCATTATCTATGGAAAGCAGAAAAACAATGAGCTTTGACAATTTTAAGGTAATGAGGACTGGCTGTCTGCAAAATTGAGCAGGTCTCCTGTTTCTAATACTTGGGAATAGTCCTTTATTTTGCCAACAGAAGGAAACCCATGGGAACTATGTTGCTGAAAATGCACAAAGGAGCTCATCTGTCATTCTCAAATTCCTCAGAACAAGAGGAAGGTAGTATATTCCTACCACACTCAAACTATTAGCAGCCAAGCCACTAGCACAACTTTTTTATGGTACCCAACCAGGGTCGTTCACCAATTCTGCACCATTAGAACTCATCCAGTCCAAATTTGGCACTTTAAATCCCAATCTGTCTTTAATGCCACTCAGTGAAAGTGACCATATTGAACTGGTGGTAACTTAAATTATCCTTTTTAACTATGAGGGATGATTTTTCAGTTCAGATAGAAAAGTGGAAACTAACCCTTGGACTTCTTTACAGGTCTTCTATTCGGGTTGGAATATGATCAGGTCGAAGCACTAAATAAACAGTGTGTAGTAGACACAGAAAGCCAAATTTGCCAAGCCAGGCTCCAAACTTTATTGCCACTGAATACAACAAGTACTCTGCCTCCATAGGATATTTAATTAACCTCAAAGCACATAACAATCAGAGGACCTTTACTCAGGCCTGATTTCATGCCATCACCTCAGTTGTCTTTGAAAGCTGATACAGGAGAAACCCTTACCCGGAGAAACAATGCCTGTGTGACTTTGGATACACAGAAATAACAGCATGCACTTATCCAGTGCCTATATTAGACAGAAGTAAACTCATCTCACCATTATTATATAAATATCCAGGCAGCACAAGACAATTCTAACTTCCCTACTGCTAGAAGATACTAATCTTGCTATTACTATAATGTTGCCAGTTTTTGTGCAGCAGGACTTAAAACCTATCAGATGATGACCTATTCTTTAAACTAGTCTTAGTGAGCTTTCAGTTTGGTATTAAGAACCCCTGTATTGCAATAAATTTAGATTGCTATGTATTCACTTTTATCTTCCCCTTTCTACTCTTCCCTTTAAATTTTAGACATACTTTTGTTTTTATACATACTTTGTCTAATTGTCAAGCTTTTTCCTTTTAAGTTAGACTTTTATTTTTCTATGCTATTTAATCCTGTGTACCTCACCCTTTTCATGTTGTTGTATATGCACACATGCACACACACACACACATTTTCATTCTTTTTAGCTTTTTAATTACTAATTGTTTGTTTCCCACCCTCCTTATGCTGATCTACAATCATAATAAAGATTTGATTTGATTTGTTGTCCTGCCTGTGTGTGGTGTATCTTTCACATGGCTAATTTATAAAAAGGGTTTTTTACATTATTATTTAGATTAATTAATGTATTTAATTAAATTATTTAGTATTTAGATTATTAATGTATTTAAATTACTAAATTGCTAGATATGATGTAACTAGCTGAAGCAGGCACTAGCCATAGCTAGTAGATAATATAGGAATCCAGTTCATAACCTTTTAGGGTTTTTAATGACATAATATTGGTCATTATTGGTCAAGAATTGGGTGAATTGTGAAATATACATGCATTGGTAAGATTAAAGCACAAAACTTTCCAATGCTTCATGGGAATAATAATGAGGGGGGGTTGCATGGTACTCATTTATTTAGTGCTTTGGTACCCCTATCCAATCATATTCAGATTCAAAACGTTTTTAATTGGCTTTGTGTGCATTTTTCTTTTATTTATTTATTTTTGTATAAACAGTTTTTATTAGTTTATAATATAACATACAAAAATACAAAAGCAAATAGTAGGAAGAATAGAGGAGGAAATAGGGAAAGAAAAAGTGTAGAAAAGAAGGAGGCAAAAGGCACTGACTTCCGAATCCTTTTGATGCAGTAGAATAAAGCAGTAACATCAAGTCTCAACTTTTTTACTTTTACATAATAGTATAAACTAGCCATTTCTATAACAACAAATTTATATAATAGGTAAAGCTCAAAATCAAAGTTTGATTTTTTTCCCACCTCAAGCACAAAGTCCAGAAGTGATTTCCAAGTAGAAATAAAAGTATTTGTCTTTCTTTCTTTGATCAAAGCAATCAACTTAGCCATCTCTTTTAACTGCGTCAACTTTTGCAATCATTCATCCATTGTGGGGATCAAAGTGTCTTTCCATTTTTGTACATAAAGTAGACTTGCTGCCATCAGCATAAAATTCCAAATCTCTCCCCCCTCCTCAAGTCTTTTTCCGTTAAACACAATAAGAACTTTCTGGTTTTATCTTTATACTCACTTTAAGAATTTTCTGTATTTGAATATGAATCCTACTCCAATATTTATTTGCTTTATCACATGTCCACCATAAATGATAAAAAGTCCTTTCTTTACATTTACATTTCCAACATTCATTTGATATACCTTTATACATTCTTAATAAGTTGTCTGGATTAAATACCAATGATATATCATCTTATAAAAAATATAATTTATTGTAAATTTTGACCTTTTATCGACATGTTCTCCCATTGTTCAAGCATTACATTATACCCAAAGTTCCTTCCCACTGAATCATACAATGCTTTACATATTCACTTTCTAATTCAAATTCAATAACATCTTATAGACCTTATCAATAATATGTTTATCACTATCGTATCACAGTGAGATTTCAAATTCATTTTTAACGTCAAACCCATAACTCTTTTTGTCTAATTTAAATCTTTCCTTCAGTTGTAAATATGTAAACTACTGCCACATGCGATCTTCTGATTCTAACTCTTCCTTAGACTTCAAGGTACGTACACTAAAATTAAAAGATATTATTTTACCATAAGTCCACCAGTCTGGTTTCACCACTACTTCTTTTCTTTAAAAAGTATCTTATGAGGAAACCCCAAAGAGGCATCTTCATAGAAATCCTTATTTTATATTTATTCCAAACTCTTAGAATGGCATGTCTATCAAAATGGCTGTTAAAATGGTTGTCAAAATCAACATTTACTTGACCCTTGTTATACCATAGGTAATCATGACATTCAAATTTTAACTCATGACCTTTTTGGTCAAGTAGTGTCTTATTCTGGAAGTTTAATCACTCTTTAGCTAGACCAAACAACAATCTTGAAAATACTGTTTCAAACTCCCTCTTTCCTTGCAGTAGTTTATATCTAATTCTTGGTTTTTCTCCTTGCCATATAAACTTAGCAATATCCATCTGGCATTGTTTAAATAGAGTATCAGTTGTAAGAATGGGTTATGTCTGAAACAAAAAAAAGTATTTTTGGTAAGACATTAATCTTAATTACAGGAATTCTACCCAATAGTGATAAATGCAGTTTATCTCATCTCAATAAATCCTTTTAAATATCATTCCAGAGAGGCACATAACTATTTTGAAGCAGTTTTGTGTTTTTGTGTTTGTCAACATAACCTCTGAATATTTTACTTTCCCCTCAAATTTGAAACCCTACTTTTTGTCAATATATCATCATCCTGTGAGGTCATATTCTTAATCAGTGTTGTTTTGTGTTTGTTTATTTTAAAACCCACTAAAGTGCCAAACTCATTTAATTTCCTCATCAAATATTCTGTATTTTGGGGCCTTGCAGGAATTTAACCAAATCATAGCAAATGCCCTCAATTCATAAACTTCTTAATACTTATACCTGTTATTTTCTTATCTTGCTTGATATCTCTATTCAAAATGCCCAATACCAAAATAAACAGCAAAGGAGAAAAGGGACATACCTATGAGTACCCATACTCATACATGAATTAGTTAAATCAACATTGATAATGATTTTGCTTGCTGTGACATATAAACAGCTTTGACTTCTTGAATAAAATTCTCTCCAAAGTCCATTTCTTCCAGTGCTTTAAGCATATAAGCCCAATTTATATTGTCAAAGGCCTTCTCTGCATCAAAGAAGAGTTGTCTGTTTCTCATGATATTGTAAATATTCAATAATATTCAAAACAGTCCCCTCATTGTCCCTTAACTGTCTTTTTGTCAGAAAGTCATATTGTTCTTTGTGAATATATGCATGTAAAATCTTCTTTAATCTTTCTGCCAAAATTGTAGCAAAGAGTTTATAGTTCTTGCTTAATAATTAGATTGGTCTGAAATTCTTTATTTGTAGCATCTTGACCTTCCTTTGGCAGCAACACAATATTAACTTCTTTTCACGTTTGAGATAATCTTTCTCCCCTTTAATATATCATTATTATATCCTTTAGTGGCTGAAGAAGTTCATCATTGAAGCGTTTATAATATTGACGTAAAGTCATCTGGGCCTAGAACTTTACCTGTTTTCATTTTTTAATAGCTTCTGATATGTCAAAGACAGTTATTAGGTCATTCATAAGTTGTCTCTGAGTTTGTGAAAGATTAGGCAACTGTTGTCTTAACAAATATTCAGCTATTTTAGACATATCTAACTCCTGATTTTTATACATATTGTAAAAATATGAAAATATTTTTAATAAGCTCATTTTCTGTTATTACATTGTTGCCTTCACAGATTTTCTGAATGATTCTCTTTTCCTGTTCCTTTCTTAATTTGTATACCAAACTATCTTCCTGGTTTACTTGCAACTCAAAGTGTCTTTGTTTCACATAGTTCAGCTTTATTTCTGTTTCGTGAACTTTAAACATAGTCAATTGTTGCCATAACAGTTTAATTTGATGTAAAATTTTACGGTCTATAGGTCTTTTTTGCAGTTTAATTTTTTTTGTCTAATTTTATCCAGTATCTTTTACATCTTTTTCTGGGTTTTTTTCTTTTCTAGGTGATTATATTGTATAAAATAACTGTCAAGATTGAAAACTCTAGCCCCTATGTGGATCTTCATTATCAGCTTGCCATTATAAAGAGGGTGGAGGGAATGTATTAGAATAGTTTATGTTGTGTCCTGTGGGAGGACATTCCTGGATGCAGGAATGCCCAGCATCCTGATTGACAGATTGCCCACTCTCACCGGGTATATAAGGGGCAGCCTGCCCACCACATGTGCCTTTTACTGTGTTCACCATTAGCACAATGTGTGCCCACTGAAAAGGATGTTATTTTATTTTTATGTTAATTGTATTTTCCCTAAGTCTCTACCCCAACTAATATTTCTCCTAACCTTAGAATGAATATTAGTCAGTTCCTTACAGAGTCAGCTGTGGGTGTGTACAGGTGGAGGCAGGTATCTGATAGATTTAAGTGCAATTTCAGCATATCTTTCCAGCACAATGTGGTTTTCCTTCTTCAACTTAAGAGTAGATTGATTATGTGCAGACTGGGTGGGAATTATTATCCAGACACCAAATTACTCCATGACTCAGTGTCTCAACCACAGTAGACAACTACCTTCACAAAAGTCAATGCACATTCTTATAAGATGAGTCCCCCAGATGCAATCTTAGGCATTCTCAAGACTTATTTTCAATCCTTTTTTCGTTTAAATCTGAAAATAAAAATCAGCTTATGTTTATATGAGAACCCAAATGAATGGAATGCTGAAGTATAAAGTTAAAGGCAAACTTTTTTTTTTCACTTAGCAAAAATCAGGGAGTGTTGTTCACCCTGAAGAAGATATTAGTTAATATGGGTAATTCCCAGACACACGATAGGGAATATACATATTGAACAAAAATATATTTGGTTACTTATAAAGAACTCCTTTTTGTAGAAGGAGGAAAATTACAACTTACATCACTAGCTACCATGAAAGAAGAAGGAATAATTAATACATAGTTTCAGTATAGACAGTTGCAAACTAGATGGAAAGAGGATCAAAAAATTGGTATCATACAAAATGAGAAAAATCTGGTAAAACAAATTAGGGATCAAAGTCAATTTCATATCAAAAGATTGTATAATGTGTTGATAGAGATAGAT